>VDFB02042270.1:0-28362 GCA_007258455.2 Sequoia sempervirens
GGATCCATGACAAATTCTCCAACACTTTTGCAACCTTGCTTGAAAGATTGCAGACATCTTCAACTCATTGCCTTTAAGAATCCAACACTGCTCGAATTTGCATCTATACCTCTGTAATTCACATCAAATTCATCACTTGCATCTATTTCACATCTATCTTGGCTCTCTTGCATCTCACAACAAAACCACTCTTATTTATAGCATCCTCAACCTTGAAAACCTCCTCCAATGTTGGAAACTATCTATTACATTTAAAATCTCAAATTAGGTTGGCACCTAAACATTCCTACAGTGGATAGGAATGAAGGTGACCCATATAAATCCTTAGTTAGGACCCAAATTAATCCTAAAAAACTTCAATATGCTTCCATAATCTTCACATGTAGTGTTAACACAAGGTCAACCATTACCCATACTAAACACCATAAAGCATTAAGTACACACTTTCTTAAATCAATTTGAAACTTTTAGAAGAAAAAAATCACTTGAACACGATCTAGAATAATCCACAAACCACCTAATATCCAACAAATACTTCATTCAAACTCGCATCATAGAAATACTTCAATCGAGAACATTTGGTTAACCTTATTCGCACACTGATGCATGAAACACACACTGTATTGTACCAAATCAAGTGAAACCTTGAATTCTAAAAGATACAAACATTATAAGAAAATTCCTAGATCCACACAATTTGAAACCAAAATGCAGAGAAATGCTGAGCAAATACATTTCTCCCAGACCATAGAAAACACCATTGAAAAACTAGTTCACACACTAGTGAAAATATCTCATTCTGCACAACGATCCAAAAACCCAAATTTTGGATAGAAACTATTGACAACTTTGAACATATCATATCCGCAAAAGCATAGCATCAACATAGAAGAAAAATGGAGCACCTGAACACTTGCACAACATTGTTTTCTCTATTTCTCAAATTTTCTTAAAAGCACTTGGAAACCAATTACCAGAGACATCATCTCAACACATTACACATCTCCATACACTACAACACAAAAGATAGCTTCATGCACTCACAACATTTACTCAATATCTCCACTATACATGCACAACTTGCAACAACCTCTTTTTCACAATTTTCTCAATATCTTCATCATGCAATAACCTTCCTTAGCACATAGTTGACATCAATGACAACACCTGCCTGTTGGCATCCTATTGACATCAATTACAACACATTCATACTTGCAATAGTGAAGACAAATAAATTAAGTGTTAGCTGATAATTCCTTCTTCTAGGTAGAGACCTAATTATCACATTGTAGCGATTCAAATATCTTAAGTACTCAATATAATATTTTAGGATTAATGTAGATCATATATTCCCAACTGTAAGGTGAGATGTGCATCTATACTAAAATGTTGTGGGATCTATGGTGATCAAAATTAAGTAGAATATGAATGAAAACCTACAAAGAAAACAAACAAAGTAAAAAAAATCATTTTTAAGTGGTGCAAGATCACTCTCACATCCTAAGATGCTTGTACATTAGACCCTCACACAAAACCACATAAGTCTACATACATCATTTTCCAATATTAATTATAGTATAAGACTAAAATATAATAAATAAAAGATAGTCAAGACAATCTCTTAAATAAATGTAAATCAAATTAATTACTCATCATTTACAATTTAAAATATTAAACATATTCCTAATTTATACATTAAAAAAAATTACCAAACAAATTTATCAATTATATATATATTTTAATTCTCTTAACATTCTCCTCATTTATAACATTTTTTTAATTTGACCTCTTGATGTTCCCCATCAACATCAATATCTAATATAAATTAAACTAATCATATGCCAAATTGGTTCATTTAATTCATTAATAGAAATGGTTGTTATATTCCTCTATTAATTAAATAATTCTTAATTATTTAATTAACTCATTTTCTCCTTATTCCTCCCTTGATTAATTAAATAAATTTTATTTATTTAATTACAACACTAATTAATTCTCTTTTCCTCTATAATTAAATAAATTCCAATTTTATTTAATTATTTTCCATTTTTCTACTATAAAAATAATTATTTTAATTATTTAATTATTCATTAGTTTTTTTTCTATAATTAAATAAATTTTATTTATTTAATTATTTTCCACCTTTCCCTCCACTATTAAATAATTATTTTAATTATTTAATATTTTTTTCCTTTTCCTCCACTTTTTAATTAAATTTTTATTTTAATGAAAAGTCAACCTTTTCCCTTTTTTCTATAAATAAATAATCATTTTTATTTAATTATTCACTTTCCCTCTTAAATTAAATAATTTTATAATTATTTAATTTTCTCCAACAACCTATTTTTTTGTGCCAACCTCTTTATCCATGTCAATCTTATCTTCCATATCAAATGTTATCTTCTCTTGTCTCATTCATTTTCAGCCCTTGATTGAATTATCTTATAATTCAATCTTATCCATTCATTTCTTGGCATTGCCCTAACTTTTCCCTAACCCTATTTCATACTACATCTTTCAATCTTGGTCATTGATTGCCATGTTATAATGGCTTTTAATTCTAGCCCTTCATTCCAAATTTGGTTTTCTATAAAAGAGACCCATCATTGTCATTTTGATAGGAACATCTTTTATGCTAATGTTATGCTACTAGAATCATGAGCAACCACATTCAAATCTTCAACAAGTCAACATACTACATTCAAAATTTTGAGGTTTGCATTGCATTTGGTTTGATTTAAATTATGTTTTATGCATATTTCTATTATTTCCATTTTGCATGCATACACTTAGTTATGACCAAAATTAATCCTAGAACACCTCAATATGCTTTCATAAACTCACATGTAGTGTTAACAACATAAAACATTAAGTACACACTTAAATCAATTCAAAAATTTCAAACAATAAAATTCACTTGAACATGATCTAGAATAATCCATAAAAAACCTAATATCTAACAAAGATTTCATCCAAACTCGCATCATAGAAATAATTCAATCTAGAGCATCTGATTAACCTTATTTGCACATTGACGTATGAAACACACACTATACTGTACCAAATCAAGTGAAACCTTGAATTCTGAAAGATACAAACATTATAAGAAACTTCCCAGATCCACACAACCTAAAACCAATATACAGAGAAATGCAGAGCAAATACATTTCTCCCAGACCACAAAAAACACCACTGAAAAACTAGTTCACACACTAGTGAAAATATCTCATTTTGCATAGCGATATAGAAACCCAAATTATGGACATAGCAACTACTGAAAAATTTGAACAACATATCAGATCTAAACATGAATAGCATCAACATAGAAGAAATGTGGAGCACATCCTAGAGCACATTCTGAACACTTGCACAACACTTTTTTCTCTGGTTATCAATTTTTCTCAATTTAGCACTTGGAAATCATTAAGTACTAGAGACATCATCTCAACACATTACACATCTCTAGGCACTGCAACACAAAGATAGCTTCATGTACTCACAACACTTCTTCAATATCTCCACTATACATGCACAACTTGCAACAACCTCTTTTTCACAATTTTCTCAATATCGTCGACATCTTCATCATGCAATAACCTTCCTCAACACATGGTTGACATAAGTGACAACACCAACCTATTGAAATCTTGTTGACAGCAATGAAAGTACCTTCATACTTACAACATTCAAGAAAAGTAAATTAAGTGTTAGTCGGTAATTCCTTCTTGTAGATAGGGACCTAATTATTACCTTGTAGTGATTCAAATATCCTAAGTACTTAATATAATTGTGACATCCCTTGATTTGTTATATTTTCTATGATAGCTTAGATACTTTGTTGACCTTATTTTATGTTATTTTTATTCTATTGCTGACAGTGGAGCGATGATAGACTATATGGATGTGATGATACATTATATGCATGGTGATTATGTTTGACATGCTTTATGTTTGCATAGATGCTTAGTTGAGATGACATTGCTATACATTCTTATTTTAGTTTAATGGATATTTTATCTCGTCAGTTGATGTGATATTGTATTGGTGAAGAGAATGGTATTGCATCACTCGCTTGTGAGTGCCCTGTGATTTCTGTGATTCTCTCTTCATGGTGTGTATGAATTATTATCTAGATACATGTACGACATTGTTTTGTTTGTAGGTTTGCAGGTACAGGACAACGGCTTCACCTAGTTTTAGAAGTCTGAGCATGTCCACTACCCAACAGTAATGTTGATTGGGAGATAGTAATGGGTTAACCTAGTCAAACCTCTACCCTGGTATAGTGTGTCGTCAGTCCGTGTTTTGGTTGTGTTCTTTATCCATATTGGTCTTGGTATTTTATTTATCGTGAAAGTTTAAATTGTAAGGATTAAATTATATGTTGTGATTAATTATTTAATTAATATGGAGACTTTATAATAAATAAATAAATTTATTTAATTTAAGTTATTATAAAGTAATTTTAATTATTAGATTAAATGTGGATTTTAAAAATAAATAAGTGATTTAAATGTGATTTGAATTAAATAAATTGTTTTTAATTTTAAATGCATATATTGGGGAAAGATCTTAGAAATATCTTGGTTGTTAAAGAAAAGATATATGTTGTGATACATAACACCAACATCCGGTTGGTTTTCTACAACCTCATTTGGTTCCTAAGTGGAAATGGGACATCATTTCATTGGATTTCATTGTTGGTTTACCTAACTCTTCACGATGACACAATGTGATTATGTTTACGGTAGATAGGTTGACGAAGGTGGCACACTTCTCACCTATCCGTTCTTCCTATAATGCATCTTCAATGGCTAGAGTGTTCATGGAGGACATTGTGAGGTTGCATGGTATTTCGCATCAGATTATTTTTGATAGGGATCCTGTGTTTACTTCAGCTCTTTGGACATCATTACAACATGCTATGGGGACATAGTTGAACTTCAATTCAGCATATCACCCTGAGATGGATGGAAAAATTGAGAGGGTCAATCAGATCCTTGAAGATATGCTTCACATGTATGTCATGGACCAGCAAACACGATGGGAGGATTATCTCTATCTTGTAGAGTTTTCTTATAGCAATAGGTTTCAGAGTTCTATTGGCATGGCACCTTTTCAGGTTTTGTATGGACAACCATGTCAGACTCCATTGAGTTGGGACAAGTTGGAGGATAGGATTTTATTAGGTCCTGATATGCTTCAAGATATGGAGTAGCAGGTGGTTTGGATCAGAGAGCATTTAGTAGCTACATAGGATAGGCAGAAGAAGTACGTGGATGCACACTTGTGGATTGCCAGTTTGTTGTAGGTGACCAAGTTTTCTTGCGAGTACGATTGAGAAAGAGTCCAATCCGTTATAGAAAGGGTTCTAAGAATGCACCTCTATTTGTCAGGCCTTTTGAGATTCTAGAGAAGATTGGGCCAGTTGCTTACCACCTTGCTTTACCACCCAGTCTCTCGTGCATCCACGATGTGTTCCATGTTTTTGTACTTAGACCTTACCGTACAGACATTTCTCATATCCTTGATTGGATTGCTTTACAGGTAGAGGAGGGGCAACTAGCTTTGGAGCCCATGGCCATTACCCAACACAGGAGACTCACCCTCAAGGGTGAAGATATTGAGGAGGTGAGGTCCAGTGGGATCCTAGAGATGACACTTCTACTATATGGGAGGATGCTACCAGGATGAGGGAGCTCTACCCTTATTTGTTCGTAGGCTTCTAGGAGTAAACCTGATCCTAGGGGGGAGGATGTGACACCCCTCTGATTTGTTATATTTTCTATGACAACTCAGATACTTTGTTGACCTTATTTTATGTTATTTTTATTCTATCGCTGATAGTGGAGCGATGATAGACTATATGGATGTGATGATACATTATATGCATGGTGATTATGTTTGCATAGATGCTTAGTTGAGATGACATTGCTATACATGCTTATTGTAGTTTAATGGATATTTTATCTTGTCAGTTGATGTGATATTGTATTGGTGAAGAGAACGGTATTGCATCACTTGCTTGTGAGTGCCTTGTGATTTCTGTGATTGTCTCTTCGCGGTGTGTATGAATTATTATCTGGATACATGTACGACATTGCTTTGTTTGTAGGTTTACAGGAACAAGACAATGACTTCAGCTGGTTTCACAGGTTTGAGCATGTCCACTACCCAATAGTAATGTTGATTGGGAGATAGTAACGGGTTAACCTAGTCAAACCTCTACCCTAGTACAATTTGTCATCAGTCTGTGTTTTGGTCGTATTCTTTATCCATATTGGTCTTGGTATTTTATTTATCGTGCAAGTTTAAATTGTAAGGATTAAATTATATGTTGTGATTAAGTATTTAATTAATATGGAGACTTTATAATAAATAAATTAATTAATTTAATTTAGTTATTATAAAGTAATTTTAATTATTAGATTAAATGTGGATTTTAAAATAAATAAGTGATTTAAATGTGATTTGAATTAAATAAAATTGTTTTTAATTTTTAAGTTAACTAGAAACACATTAAGTTTAGCTTTAGAAAATTAAATCTTACTTTATTACACAAAATAAAAAATAAAAAATTAACAATAAAGTGTTTGGTCGTTTTCGTGCTCTTTGCAAAATTCAGTCAGTTTGAATAATCATGACGTAGAAGAAATAATAATGACCAATTATATTAAAGAAAAGTAAGTATGACTTTAGAGTAAATTACTATTATTATTTTCAATCATCATTTCAAAGCAAGTCAACCTAATTTTTTATTAATTTAAATGTGAAAGTGATAAAATATGCTTATGCTAAAGGAAACAAGTCTTCCCCCTTTATGAATCACTTTACCAATTTTAATCATCATTTATTTATTATGAAGCCCATAAATAATGTTTCTTATTTTTAAAAACTTTAGTATCATTTATTAAAAAAACTATTTCTTTTTAGGTTTTTTATCCTTTATTCTAATTAAATGCATAAGCATAGAATTGGATCCCAAATGTTTTTATGATTCTACATTTCAATATTTTAAATTTATTTGTTTATTATTATGAGTTAATTAAAATATAAAATATTTAAAATTACAAATAAAGTCTTATAAAAATAATTATAACATATTTAGAATTTAATTTAAAAGAAAGATAAAAAATATTACATTAGCATTAAATCTTCTTAAGATCATATTGTATATTTATTTGTATTACCATAGTCTATTTAGAAGTCTAATTAAAATGAACATTGCTCAAAATTTAGTAGATTTATTTGAAGGTATTTGTAAACACCATAAATGTCTTATTAGATTCAAAACACAAACATGTAATTTTAAGTTATTAGATTTTAGATAATTCAAATTTATGATCGTTTTCACCCTCACAAAAATAAACTACCAAATTTCATAATTAAAATTTTAGATTAATAACAATCATCCATTAAAATTTAAGTAGGGGATATAAGCTTGACAAATAATTTTATTCTAGTTTTAGTTTTTTTTTTACATATTATTAAATTTTAGATTCATTTACAAAATCTATTGTTCATTGTTTTGGTTTATATTTGCAACTATAGAATTGACCCAAATCATTTCCATGTCTACAAAATTAAACATCAAACTTTAAAATTATAATTTTAAATTTTAAATCTTATGATCCTTTTTCCATTAGCTTTAATGCACTAACCAAAGTGCAAACTATTTCAAATCACATGATAGAGTGGAATATTTAAGGAATAACCCTAATGTAGTGTCAAAAATTTGTCACCCTTAATAATTTCACATTATATTTTGCTTCCCCTAAATTAATGGACCTAATTGAGTCCCTAATAATTTTCTAAATTATGCATTCCAAAAGCCTTTTTTTACCATTTTCTGAAGGATTGCAAGCATTGAATAAATGCAAACACCTAATGTTTTGATCCCGACACTAAATGTCCTAGAAGATAGGGCCAGGACCCATACACCCATGGGCATATGGGTCCCCCTATCTTGCCAAGGACCAATTTTTAATATGTTGTTCGTGGAATTTTAACATTCAAATTTCAAATTTCAAGTGTTGGATTTTGGGATCTAATTTTTGAGAAATCAGAACAATTGCATATAAATACCTAGTCTTTTCATCATTTGAAATCTAAGTGAAAATATATTGGAAAAATTATGATCAAGAGAACTAATGAGCAAGTCAAGAGCAACATTTCAGAGCTTTGTTGCAGCAATTCAAGATCCAACATCATTTCAAATTCCATATGTGTTCATGTTATCATTATTTTGTGAAGGTTGACCCTTGTTGTAGGTCTACAAAGCATTCAAGCATTCAAGCAAGCTAGATCCAAGACATTGAGGTGATGTGCATGACTTCAATCCTTCAAGGAAGCCATTGAAGGGTGGTGAATTGCTGCATTTTATGATGTCATAATTCCTTCCTTTCAATTATCATTCTTATCATTGACATTGCCATTATGGAAGTGGAAACACTTACATGGGATTTGACTAAGGCAAGCCCCTAAATGAACCACCATTTCATCTCTCTTTGAATGCACAAGTTATAGGTTTGAAGAGGATTGAAGGAAGATTGAAGACAAGTTGTCCATAGTTGCATTCAAAGCCCTAAAAGTTGTCAAGCCATGAAAAATCACCTACAAAATTATTTGATGGCATTCTCACAACTCTGCAACCAAAAAATAAGGTCAGATCCAACATTAAAGACTGCAAAATCAGTTTTAGGACCCCTTATTAGGGACCCATACTCCCCTAGGCATCTGAGTCCTTTACATGCCAGCTCCAACTTTTTATGAAAAGTACATATAATCTGACAATTTCATGATATCTTCCTGCAAGTTATTGTTTCTATCTATCTATTTCCAAAATATTGCATTTGTCATATTAGGCCATATAACTCAATTAGGTTAATCATTCCAATTCATTTCTGGTCCATTTTCAAGGCCGCAATCTAATGCATATCCAAGGTTGATTGACTCACTTTCATGGTTGAAAGTCAATCTATTCACCTTGTTGATTTGCATTCTAATGAAACTTTGAAAAAGGAAGCTAATTGATCCTAAGGTTTACACATTTGAACATTAGCATTTAACATCACCCCCCATTTTCCATGTTTCACTTTGGTGAACTTGATGTATTAACATTATATACCTTCTAAAATTGGTGGTCTTTCAAACCCTAGATCTAGGTTTTGCATCATATTATTGTTATCACTAAATAGTGCACCCTTACCGAGTTGAAAAACTCATCCTATTGGTGAAACATGGGATCTTTTTAGGTTTGTGGGTCACCTATGAAGGAAAGAACCTCTAGAGAGGGTTGGATTCCTTTGGTTCTATCACTTACTATAACCTATTCTACTATGTTACTGATGGAAAAGGGTAGAAAGAATAGCATGAAATGAATCTACTACTAAGGTGATGTACCAAAAATGTTTTTTTCTCATATTTTAAACTACTATTTTGGCATACAACTAATCAATATTTTAGGCTTGTTTGTGCACAACATTGATGTTTTGATATACCTATATATCAGTGCTTCATTGAAAGGTCTAGATGTTTTTTCATACCTTTAGAAGGAAGGTGAAACATAGAAAAATAGGTGACACAAGATGGACGGGAAATGGTATGACACACCAATCCTTCTATTAATTTCATTAGGAAAAAGAGATCCCCTAGGGAAAGATTGACTTTCAACCCTTAAGTGAGTCAACCTTGATGGAGATCTTGTTTTCCTTATGACTTAGGATGGGGTAAATTAGCTTGAACTGCACTTTTTGGGGATGAATGAAAAATAATAAATGAAAGCAATTATACAATGTAACATAGCAAACCTCTAAATTAAACCTTTATCTAACAGAATCAACAAAGTTTCAACAGATCTAAAAAAGATATAATTTTATGCACTGTCACAAAAAGGTTGTGTTGAGTGTCCTCTTGGGACTCATTCACCCAAGGGCGAATGGGTCTTGCTAGAGGGGTTGAAAATATGCTTGAGTGATAAATTTAAGAAACCCCCCTCAAAAAAAGATATAAAATCTTGGTGAATCCTTCATTTTTTTAGGGAAAAATATTAATTTCTATTGGCGAATCTTTCATTTTTTCAAAAAAAAATAAAAATTATTGGCATTTTTTTTACATCACTAAAATTTTGTAGAAAATTTTGGTGAATCTTGAAAAATAATAAGAAAATACATTAATTATGATGGAAAATCCATCTAATCTAAAAATAATTCTCATTGAAAACTAGGGACCTGAGAGTGAAAATTATTGATGGGTTTAAGGGGTAGACTATAATATTTACTTGCCACCATTGTTTTAAAATATGATATAATGGCCCTCATTTTTTTCTACAAGGTAAAATGTACCCATGATTTGTAATTCTCATGGGGCTCAGCATTGCTTTTAGATCATTGATCTAACAACTCTTGTTGTACTCTACGAGGTAAAATGTACCTACAATCTATAATGCTCACAAGACACACAATTATGGGCCCCAAATCGTGGGTATATTTTACCTCATGGAATACAATGAGGGCCATTATATTATATTAAAAATTAATGGTGGAAACTAAAGATTAGAAATATGGTCCTAAAACAACTAATAATTATGATATACTATTGGCGATTTAATATAGAGTTCTACTATAATTTATAAAATTTAGGAGAATCTAATCTAATCATGTATCGAATATTGTGGCTAATTGTTGAGTTTATTTTTTTAATAAAATAAATTCTTTGGCGATTTAAATAAGACTAGAATAAAATTTTGTAAAAATGTGGTGATTCAAGTCACATTATAGCTTGAACTATTAGCCAATTTTGGATTTCCAAATTTCAACTATTAGCCAATTGGTGAATATTAGCCACTAAAAAAATCATTGATCTTCTTTCACAATCCTCTATTCCTTGGTTTGCACTCCCAATTCCTCTGAGTTTAATAGTTAGAAAATTCAGAAATAAATTATGAAAGTGAGTTTCCATGGCTTGATGACAATGTTGACAACTTTTGCAATTTTTTCTCTTTTGATAGATCTTCAATCCTTCTTCAACCTAAGATCTGCAAAACACACAAGAGGGATTTTTTTTTGTTTTGGTGAATGGGAGTTTGCTTTGGTCAAACCCCATTTTGGTAATTAAACCTTGAAATGAAATGAAACATGAATGAAAGGAATGATGAATGAACACTTGCTATGTTGCAACTCACCAAACCCTTGAAGGATTGAAACTTAGTACATCTCTCCAAGGTTTTGATCTTGCATGAATTGGCTTTATTGATGATGTGATCTTGATGGTTGAATTTTGACTTGAATGTTTGAAACCTACATCACAATGTTAGCTCCAAAAACATGCATGATGCTTGATAACTTTGACATGATGCTTGAGATCTTGAATTCTGCAACAAATGACTAAGAAATATACTCTTGAACACCTTTGAAAATAATCTTAGCTCTTGTGAAATTTGGATGGATGCTCTAGGATTTGAATTGATAAAAAGACCTTGCTTGTATAGGTAATTTTCTTATTTCCCAAAACTTAAACATTACAAGCCGATATTTGAAATTGAATTTGGGGTCATAAATGACCACCAAAAACATATTTAAAATTTGAATTAAACAACTAAATGGGACCCATTCGCCCAGGGGTGAATGGATCCTAACCTAAATTGCCAAGACCTGTTCATTTCAGGGTGCTAAAATTGATAATTGCATTAATTAAATCATGATTTTCCTTTCAAAAGTTGCAATTAATTAGGCTTGTAGATGAAAAAAATTGGGCCAATTAGAGGATTAATTAAGTCTAGTTATTAAGGGACCCAAACATAGTGTGAAAAGGTAAAAGAGTACATTTTTTGACACTACATTTAGCCTCCACTTTAGTGAGAGGATGATCCCTACACTCAAACTCACACTAAAGTAGTAAAACAAGCATCAAGAGAGGTCTAATTGTATAACTATTGGAAAGATAAGACAAAAAAGGTCAAGGAGGATGATCAAGCCTCCAAGATCTAAGATCTCATGGAAAACCAACAAAGACACAAGGAGACACCTACCTGTGTTAAATATGCAGCAGCAAGACAAGATACACAAGCATATAATTTCAAAATTAGAGAAGAGAAAGAGAGGGGATGGATTAAGCCTCATCTATTTTTCCAATAGGTATGGATCGATCCTTAGCTATTTTTCCAAAAATGTTTGCAAGTGGAAACCTGCTATCCACTATGCTAACAAAATGCACTCACATGGGCTAGTGAAATCCATTGTCCACTAGGTGAGCCCCAAAAAGTGGCTAATGGGAAATTCATGCCAAGTATAGGCTCCCATTGTACTAACCATTCCAAATTTATACCTCTTGATAACTTTTATAAGGTGCCACAAAATTGGTCACAAGGCTAGCAAGTTGCATTTTCTAAGCACCCATGAAAAAGGATCCACTAGCAAGCAAGTTGTGTTACACTTGGTGGCCTTGATACATGTAATAGGATATTCAAAGGGTGTTTTCTTAGTTTATGAAAGGTCTCACCTTAGGGAACATTGTGCCTAATGTCTCCAAGAGAGGACTAGTTGAGGATAAAAGATTCACAACTTAGGGAATGCAATCTATATCATTACCACTAAGAGGGATGTCATATGCCCAAAAAGGTCGCAATCTTGAAGGACATCAAACCCAATGAAAACACCAAGAAAATGCATCATGTGAAGTAAGAATACCTCACTTTGAAGCAAACAATGAGCGAGGACATGTATGCCCCAACTTTAAAGAAATTGCTAAACACCATGCTGTGAGCAATTACTTTAAAGTAGAATATGATAAATTCCATTACATGAGAGCTTTATTTGGAAATTCATATGTAAAGCATATGTTTTTGAGTAGAGATACATCATGGAAAGGAGGGTTCCCCCCATATATAATCATAAGATAACACATAAGGGAACCATGGATTTGGGGTCAGTGTTTGTCATTGTTGTTGTGATATAACTGAGCTCGAAACCATCATCATTCCCCAAATGACTCATGGAACAACGAGCACAAAGGAAGAATGAAACATAGAGCACGAAAAAAAAGGGAAGCTTTTGGGTCAACATGGAAGATACCTAAATATCTTGATACCTTGCATCATCCCCAAAAGAAAAACAAAAGACAAAAGATAAAAGTTACAAAAAATAGATGAATGTAGATACAAATAGAAGAATGTCACAATAGATTCACTTCCTTTGTACCCTTGCACCAATGGAGTGACAAGCGTCATCCAAAGTAGGCTAACAAACATATAAAGACATGCCAAGCAGCACAATACGAGGGATCACATTATGCACATGGAATCACAAAGAACACAAAGAGGAGACTAGTATGGCACAAGCAATTCAACCTATAGCAGGTCATCCACATCCCAATCTTGTTCATCATATGCGGAAGGAAGACAACTAGCCAAAGGGACAACGAAAAGTGGTGTATTAGGAGCATCACCAGGTTCAACACATGTTGAGTCACTCTTTATAAGATGACCATCACAGTTGTTATCATCTAAGCTCATGGAAGAGGAAAAAAAATAAATTCAGCTCATTATGCACTTCCTCATCTATTTTAGTAATCTCATCATCATCATCCAAGTTAATCATAACAAGAGGCCTAATGACAATATCCATAGAAGTTTCTTCTTGTTTTTATTGTGGCAAAGGTGGAGAGTCATCATTCTTTGTTTCAATTAATGTTTGATCTTGATTTTCTATTTTATTCTCTTCTTTTAACCTACGAGTAATAACACGATATCTACGTCTAATTTATTTTTAAATTATTTATATAATATTATTATACGTCACAAAACACCATTTTACTTAAAACAACCAAACATTATTTTTTAACAAATACATTATTTTAAAAGTAAATATAAATATACCTAAAATAATAATGATAAAATTAAAAAATAAAACTCTAATTTATAAATTCTCAAATATTAATCTCAATCACAAATGAAATTAAAACCTCAAAAAATTCTCAAAATACATTTTTTCATTATTTAAAAACCTAGTGTAACTTTCAAAATCACTCCAAATATATTCAAAATTCGAATCATTATCCACACCCACCTATAATCGACATTAGTGGCTACACGATTAATTTAATATAAGTCTGAAAACGAATCATAGCTTCACATAATTATATGTGAAATTCAAAGCATAATGTCTCCCTTAATGCAATGACAATAATATTATGTTGTCATTCGGTGGACAATTCTTTTAAGATAAAAATGATAGGGTTTAGAATTTAATGCAAATTATATACTTTTAAACTAGTAGTGCTTTGAATATGCAAAAGTTTTTTATTAGTAAAATATCCAATCCTTACCATAAGAACATAAGTGGGATGCCTCCAATTATTTTGAAATCTTATCAAATTATTTCTTAAGCATGATAATTTTTTTTATTTCTTTTCTTTATTTTATTTAATTTTATTAGGGCAGGGGAAGAGGGGGTGTGTGATTATGTTATAAGGTTTTCATTAATATATACGTTATAAATAAAGATGTTAAAATAAAAGTATTATAAAATGTGGAATGTTGTGATGAAGAGTGGAGATATCCCTAAGGTTTTGGCTACTGACTTTGTCAAGGTGATTTCCCTTGTGATTACTGTGAAAAAGAGAAAGGATATTGTGTTTGTTGATGATACTGCTGTTGCGGGTAAGCTGTTGGATGTGGATTGAACTGGTGAGAAGGGTGGTGTTAAAGGTAGTGTTTTGACTGGTGGGTCGAGGGCCAAAACTAGAAACAGAATGAAAGCTTAGAGTGGGGCCTCTGGTTTAGAGGTGTCTGATATTGTAGATAAAGTGCAAAAGATGGCTGCTAGTGAAATGGAGGTTGTTGAGATTTTGGACAATATGTAGTGGTGTTAGTTGACTGTCTTCTTTTTGGCTGTTGGTTTGTTGTCGTTGGGTTGATTGCTGCGTAATGTTGTTTTCTACTTTTATCAGCTGCTTTATTTTGTAAAGGGTTCCAGGCCCCTTCAAAACCCATTTTTTACCTCCAATCAAAACAAGTAAATGTATTAGGATTATGTAGTTTTATATTAGAATAAGGAAAATTCATTAAATTTGGGTAGATGAGACTTTCAAAACATTAAATTAGAAGAATAAGAGAGTAAAAAATAATTAAAACGACATATAACTATTAGGAAACTTCTTGCACTTTGTAATCAATATTCATTCATATCAATCTAAGAGCATTTAGAATCCAAGAATAATATTACATCAGTCAAAAATGTTCTTTCATATTTGTTTTATGGTGTATGAGCCTAAAATTATTATAGTCATTTTACTCATTTTACTCATTTCATATTTGCATCAATAAAATTGTTGATATATTTGCATCAATAAAATAAAAAATTATTGATATATTTGCATCAATAATATTGTTGATATAATTTAAACTATAAATCAATAAAATTGTTACTCATTTTATATTTTTTATTATTCTAAAATATAAATATATTAAATATGTATTTTATTAATTACGTAAATAAATAATTCATTATTAAACCTTGGATCCATAACTACATTGCATAATTCTTTTAATCTCAAATAATATTAACAAATATCACCTAATGTGTTTAATATTAAAAGTGTATAATTCTTACATTATATAGGTTTTCATATAATTATTTTTAATTAATTTGGGAGAAAACTCATATATTCAAATATTTAATGGTAATTTAACAAGGCGTGGTATAAATTTAAAGCAAGTTTGATTTATTTAATATTAAAAGACCTAAACCAATCAATTATTTAATTTAGATTATTTTATATTATAAAGTAAAAAATAATTTTTTGAGAAGATTCTAATCTTTTTCTAATGATAAAAGTATAAATGTTATAATCTTATATATACATCAAAATAACACAACCAATCAATAAATCAAAAGAAACACAAATTAAATCCAATAACTGAATAACATGTAAAAACTAATACAAATTAACAAAAATGATTATAATCTTAGAAATTGCTACATATATCCTTATACTAATGAATCTTGGTACAGGTGTTGCATGCCTCTTTAAATGATCAAAATCCTTAAGAAAATATCCAATATAAATAGGATTCTAGTTGCCCTTCTCTTTATTGCAAGCAAAATATAAAGGCATCACAAAAGTTACAAGAACATCACATTTTGAGGTATAAATCATGTGAGATAATTCCATAAATTTAATATGGATTCATTTTCCTATTATAACTTTATGTGATGCATGTGCAATAAATACAATATAATATTAACTAAATAATTACAGTATAATCATTACAATAAAATTAATAATAATATTAAGTTTGGGTATAAAATTCTTAATAAAATTTTAGGACATAATGGTTCTAAGAAATTATATAAAAATTATAACTTTCTTATGATTTTTGGAATCACCAAGTGACTCATAAGAGGTAAAGGATCCATACAAAACCAAATAACATAATATAACAAAGATAAAATAAAATAAGCTATGGCAATACTCATACAAATATAAGTGAAATATACATACAATAATTCTTTTACAAATGCAAGAGAAAGGAAATAATGTAGTTGAGGTAAGTGACTACCCCACATGTGTAAATGACAAATGTAGAAACATGTTCCATATACAAATAAATTAAAAAAAAATATATAAAAATCGAAGTAATATTAACTAGCTATTTGTGAATAGGATTCATAAGTTATCTAGATAAATAAAGACACTTTTCATACAAAAAATGACCCTTAATTGCAACTTAGAGAGGGAAAAAGACTTGTGATGGATATCAAAAACTAGGTTTGATGAGTTACCCATGTAAAATAAAAGTATCTCACAAATGAAGAAAGGAGAAAAATCCTCCCAAAAAAGAGAGGAAGAGAATAATGCATAAACTTTCTCAAAAAAATTCCTTACAAGATTAGGAACATGAAGAACTCCATGGAGAAAAATAAGGTACAAAACACTACTAAATAATAATGAATATACTATTGGAATTAAAGAATCTCTATTAAAATTAAGATAAAAATCAAGATCAAGGTGGAAATTTCTTGTATATGTGACCCAATAAACACTACTCAAACAATGCATAGATGATTATTCACACCAATATATATTTAATCAAGTCAACAATTTGGTAGAAAATATTATAGATGTCAATATTCTCAATAACACTAAAACCAAATGATGAAGGTAGAAGGTGATTCCATTAATCTAATAAAAACAAGGAAGCATTATCACAATCAAATGATATACCCCATAATGTTGACAAGGGAGAGGTATGGTAGATCCAAATAAAGTTTATGTCAACCACACAATGGAGAGGAAAAATTGACATCCAAAAATATCAACATGATGTACTTGTTGAAGTTGATGATTGAACTCCATAGCACCCATAAATCACCTACAAGCAATTATCTTATCACAAAAGAAAGATCAAAGCAACTAATTTGCTATGCAATCAAGAGAGAAAAGATTCATCCAGAAAAGCGCTGATATGTGCAATGTATTAACCTGAATGAATATTACAAATGAATTTTGAAGCTTTATAAAAGCATGTAAAGGAAAACCCTAGATGAGGATTTGACAAAGTAGTGACAAGTGTTCTAATCTCATGCAATGAGACAACTTATCCTATATTTAGTCCAAAATAATAAAAAAGAAACTCCTAAGTTTAGCTTAAGTGATTTAAGTAAAAAGAATCTAATAATTAATTAATGATTAATTAATTATCAAATAATAACTGATTTACTCCAACACCCCCCTTAAGATCAACTTAGGGAGAAACTAAACAACTGATAAAGGAATCTAAATGCATGCAACTGAAATCTCTTATAATCGGAGTAAAGGAGAAAACCTCAAGGGAAAAAAATCCTCTATAAAAAAGAGAAAAAATAAAATGAAATCATACATGTGACAAAGAAAAGTAGGACTCAAAATATCCCTCCAAGTGCTACTTCAATCACATAAGTACAATCAAGATCCCCCCATAGGAGAGAAAGGATGAGGTAATGAATCCCCCCAGAAGGTAGAAGCTCCTTTTCCAAAAGTGAATGCTCAAAGAAGGATTTTGAAGATGATCCAACAATGACAAACATTATTCCTCCCCTTAGAAAGAAACACATCCAATGGTGCATGAAGAAGAAACTCTCTCAGGAGAAACGATCTCATGATGGATTCCATGGAAGAATGATCAAGGGTCCCCATGTTTGAATCAAATGAAGCTAATCCAAAAAACTATGGAGACACATGTAGAAAAACCTCTAAAGGAAATGTTGATGTAATGAGTGGTGGGACATATCTATCATCGAATAGGAAGTGAATATCATCAAGTGTGTTTGCAATATTGGTAATGTGTGATTCAATGAATAACTCTGCAATGTTTGGCAAGTATGTTGGAAGATGGTGTTGTTCGACAACATGAGCATGGTATGTACATATTGCATGATCCAATGTTTTCATTGATTTCAACATTGTTTTGGATCATCCTAGTATTATTTATAAGTGTTTTTAAGAACATTTGTATTAGATAATTTGGTTTGGAAAGTACAACTACACATAAATTTTCCTAAGTATCTAACCTGCCAATACAGTTGTTTAGGCATCCCCACTCCACCGAAAATAGTGATATCACTCTGTAATTATAACAATAATTTGGTGAACATTAGATACATCCAAATCCAATATATTTTCTTGTTTGGTGAAGTATCTTAGAAGATATGAATGAAAAAGTTTAGTTTTATATATTGCAGTTATTTCCTATACGTGTCAATGTGGGAGATTCTTCATTCCTTGACAAATAAATATTTTGTGTTGTGGTGTTGAAGCTAACTTTCATATATCATTTGAGTTGGAATTATGGATGGAATCAAGTTTTGAGTTCCACATGTGGTGAATTCGGTGAATAGATGAAGGTTTTTGTGTTTAGGTCTTATTTGGAGCTGACCTAACACGTTTGGTGTTACTTTGAAAAGGATGAATAAGTAATTATATCTTATGTAGGACCTATATTAGGTTCATCTAAACCTATATTGAGGTGAATTTAATTTTGAATTAAGACACGAGATGTGGATGAAATGTTTTGAGGACAACAAGTTCAATTTTGTGTGTTAAACTTCCAATTAGGTAGACCTAATTGATGTTAAACTTGATGTGGATATATATAGGAGATTGATTTCAGTGCTTTGAGATGGTGTGTGAAAGTAATGAGTGATAGATGACATGTATGGTGCACTTCCTACATGTTTGTGATGCGAAGGTGATTAGAGTTGTGCAAATTGTGTGAATTTAGAGTAGAGAAGAGCATTAATCTTGATCAGTGTAGAGATTATTTTTGTACTTCATTAGAAGTTTAATCCAACATACTATAGATGTAATTGTAATAGTTCAATAGGATATAAGCCACCCATTTTATCTTCTATCTTATTCTTTGTGGCAAGTGAATCCAATGGACAGTGAGTCCACTTGTAGTGAGCATTTATGTACTATACTATATTCAGATATAATATATTGTGAGCTAACACTCACTATGTTTTTTCCCATTTTAGGTTTACCACGTAAAAATACTGGTGTGGATGTGTTATGTGATGTTGTGGACATTTCATTCTTTCTTTACATATATTAGTTGAATGTGCTTTGATAATTGGATGGATAATGTTTGAATGGTTCAATAGAATACTGATTCACTCCCCTCTCAATATTCTAAGTGTTCAAAAATTGGTATCAGAGCTTGGATTCCTGGAAGGAGCTTGACTAATCTAGGAAGATCTTGGAGATTGAACACATGGATGATAGAAATTTTCCCATTCCTCCTAAAGAGATTCGTACCTTTGAATACACAGGAAAGATGGAGAACTCAAAGTTGCTCTTGAAGATCTTGACAAGGTTGAAGATGAAAATAGAGATTTGAAAGAAAATTTTAAGGAAGCAAATGATTGCATCAGAAAATTGAGAGAGTTGATCAAGAAGTTCAAAGAAAGGCATAAGGAGGTCAATGAATAATTGAAGCAAGTAAATGAAGACATCACTAGACTAAAAGTGCAAGTGGAAGAAAATAAAAGAATTGAGGAGTGTTTAATTGCAATGGTGAAAATTAAAACTGATGAATGCATAACGCTTGAACAAGAAGTGGTAAATCTGAGATCAGATGTAGAAAATGAAAGAAGTCATGAAGGCACATTCAATACAAGTTCTACAATGCTTGATGAATTTATTGCAGGTCAAAAATCATCTAAAGATAAAAGTGCTTTGGGACTTGAAAAAGGAGAAAGCTCAATGTAAGGACATAAGATGTGTGGAAACACTTTCCTAATGCTAATTCTAAGAAGAGAATGAAAAATCAAGGTTCAAATTATAAATTACAGTTCATTAAAGATACATATTACTAGGAAACAAATAAGAACAAAAATTTACACAACACAAAAATAGACACCAAATTTAACATGGGAAAACCATTTCGAGAGAAAAAAACTTGCCACACTAAGAAAATACTCTTTGTATTACAGTGAACAAGATTCACATAGAAAAGTTACAGTTTCTCCCTCTCAGATGTCTATTCAGAGTCTCTCAATATAGGCAGCTATTCAACACTAAACAATATCATTCTCTTTTCACAGACTCACAATTCATCTCATTCATTACAAACCTCCTGCTATTACAAATGCATTACACATTATAGCATTTTCCTTCCTAAGAATATTCTCCTATAGTTTGCTTCACCAAACCCATGTAGGAAGGATTCCAATTCCATTCCCATCAGTTACAGCATACAAACCATCACATAGTAGTTTCTATAACTGGACCATGTTTAAGAGACAACTTCCATTCTCTTGTCGAGTAGCTCAAGTCTCATCAATGATGTCATTTTTCTCTGTCAAGAAAACCTTCACTGTCAATGAGAGATCTTAGCATTTCTTAGCGATACAAGATAGTATCTTTGATGTCAACTTCATTGTCCATGTGGTCCCTATTACTGAATCAGCATGCCTTGAACCACCTATTGCTATCCACCTGATTGCTTGGGTCCCAACACAGTCATCGACATGAAAAACTTTGTCAAAGATATTTTCTCTGAAGTCTCATCGAACAACCCAAGTCTCACTGACGAGAAAAGATAAGACTTCTTCAATAATTTCTAAGAGACTTTTGTCAAATTCACATCAACTAAGCGAAGTCACATCAAAAAGACGAGTCAAGGCTTCTTCCGAATTTCAATGAGACATTTCACAATGTCTCACCGAACACTCATAGTTTCTTCGACATGAAACTCTTGGCTTAACATCAACATGTCAAGGAGACATTGCCCGAAGTCTTGGCTACAGTGCAACCTTTTTCCAATGATGCCACCACAAGGGATTACAGTCAGTCAAGGAGAGAATTAATGAACTCACATCGATAGATGGATCTCTTTCCGAAAACTGCCAACAAACCGAGCTTTCATATCAACGTTGAAGAATCCATATGAGGTCACATAAAAAATGAACTATCTTGCCAATAAAGACCAAATGATCATTGTTTGCTGCCATTATTATACCAATAAGTTGAGACATGTTTCCAACATGCTCCCACTTGACAAAGGCTTACTGGCTTAATCCAAATCTGAGATTACTGAATGTTATAGGCCCTAAGGCCCATTGAATTGGCACACCACCTAAACTTGTATGTGGTCATTGATTTCATTAATGCATCTGCAATATTTTCTAGAGTATCCACTTTTTCAAGATTGACCTTTCCATCCTCCACCATATCCTATAAAAAATGATACTGCACATCAATATGTTTTGTCCTGACATGGAAAATTGGATATTTTTCCAAACAAATGGCACTTTGACTGTCATAGCAAATGGAAATTTTCCCTACATTGAACCCAATATCATAACACAAACATCTAAGCCAAATGGATTCTTTGCAGGCATGTTTTGCTACTATATATTATGCTTTTGTAGTAGATAAAGCAACTATAGCTTGCCGCTTGCTCATCCAACTAACTGCACCACCATTCAACGTGAAGATGTATCCACTAGTTGATCTTCTACTATTAATGTCCCCTACCCATTCAAAATCCACATAACCTCTAATTTAGATGGATCTCTATGATCCAACTGAGTTACCATAATAGCACAAAGTGTACTGAGAGGTACCTTTTAAATATCTAAAAACTCTTTCCACAACATCTCAGTGTGTTCTACTTGGATTTTCCATAAAATGGATACGAAATTCCACTACTTGGGAATGTTTGGCCTTGTACAAGCCATTGCATACATTAAAATGCCAACTACACTTTCATAAGGCACTTTGGTCATGTCCTCCACCTCGGTAGGAGACTTTGGACAATCTTCAATAGATAGCTTTGTTCCCTGCAACACTAGAACAACTAGTTGCATGCAGTCAGTCATACCAAATCTCTCCAGGATAGTATTGATATACTTACTTTGGTTGATCCAAAGCTTTCTACTTCCTCTATCCCTTTTTATTTCCATCCTCAGAATATACCTTGTTGCACCTAGATCTTTCATTTCAAACTTTGTAGACAATTGATATTTTAGATCAAAAATCATTGTCTTACTATTTCCTATGAAGAACATGTCATCAACATACAAGGAAATAATAAGAAATCAATCATTTTTAGTTTTTAAATACACATAATGATTATATTTTGATCTTACAATTCCCAATTACAACAAAAATGTGTCAAACTTCTGGTACCACATTCTAGGTGATTGTTTTAAACCATACAAAGATTTCTTTAACTTGCAAACCAATTTTCTTTACCTTTTCCACAAAGTGCTTAGGTTGGGACATATAAATTTCTTCTTCAATATCTCCATGAAGAAATGTTGTCTTCACATCCATCTGTTCAATCTCTAATTCATATTTGTTGCAAGTGACAAAAGAAATCTGATAGATGTCTACTTAGCTACAAGAGAGAAATATTTCCCCATAATCAATTCCCTCTACCTAGGAATAACCTTTTGCAACCAACCTAGATTTATACTTTTCAACACTGCCATCTAGACTGATTTTCTTCTTAAATACCTATTTACAACCAATAGGATTTCTACCTTTAGGAAAGGGCACCAAATCCTAAGTTGAATTCCTTTTTAATGATGCCATTTCCTCATTCATGGCTTCCAACCAGGAATTTGAATCAAACATTTCAATTGCCTCTTTCACAGTCCTAGGCTCATCAGTGCGTGTAATCAAAGCATAGGCACAATTTAAATCCAACATGGAAAAACATACACCTATCAGGTTGTCGCCTTTCACGTGTAGACCTCCTCAAAGGCTAAGGCTAAGGTTGTGGTTCTTCTTCTTCAGAAATCTTAAAGCTACTAGAGCTCTCCTCAGTTTTAGGTACACTTCATAGTTCGACTTTATTTGGAGTTCAAGGAATTTTTAACTACTTTTTCTTTTAAGTAGTCAAGATTTCTGGATAAAACTGTGTGTTGTTTTTTTCATCAACGTTTCGGATCATACTCCATGATCCATCATCAGGATGATTAGCAGATAGAGAGAAGTGAAGAATAGATAGCAGACTTGGATATAAATAGGGGAAGTGGTGGTGAGGGGAGGATGAGAGGCACTCAATCCAAAAAGATAAGAAAGTCAAAGGGAGGAGAAAGAAATATAATTGGAGAAATTGCAAATCAGAAAATTAATTAATTTAACAAAGGACATAAGAACCCTAAAGTTAAAGAAAAGAATAAGGAAAAACAATAAGTGAAAAAAACATAATTGAGAGAAATTTAATAGGAGGCAACAATTAGAAAAAGAGATTGAAAGGACACAATAAGATAAAGAACACGAAGGGAACAAATGAAACATCCAATACAAGAAGACAAGAGCCGATAAACAATACCAAAAAGAAAAATAAAGTCAAGAATTCTAACAAATAAATCAATACAATAATAAAATAAGTCACAAATAATAGATGGAAAGGAAGGCATTCGAAGAAGGAATTAAACAAAAAGAAAGAAACATAAAAACAAACCTAAAGAAGAGCCGAAAAAATAACAAAACAAGCAAGGGATAGAAAACACTAAACTATTACATTATAATAAATAAACACTATACACTATAAATTGTATAATATAAATTAAACATTATAAATTAAATATATAAATTAAACATTATATAAATAATTATTAAATAGGTATAAATTATTAAATAAAATAAACATTATAAATGAAATATAATAAAAATATAAATATTATATAAATGAAATATAATAAAAATATACTATTGTATAATATAAATTAAAATATAATAAACATTAAATTAAATATATAAATAATGTTATACAAATATAATAAACATTATAAATTAAACATTATATAAATAATTATTAAATAGATATAAATTATTAAATATAATAAACATTGTAAATGAAATATAATAAAAATATAAATATTATATAAATTATAATAAACATTATAAATTAAATAAATAAAAAGGAAACCCAAAATAAACAAGAAAAAGGAAACGAGAATAAGAGATCAATAGGAGGAAAAATATAATATTAATAAAAATATAATATTTAATATACTATTGTATAATATAAATTAAAATATAATAAACATTATAAATTAAATATATAAATACTGTTATACAAATATAATAAACATTATAAATTAAATAAATAAAAAAGAAACCCAAAATAAACAAGAAAAAGGAAACGAGAATAAGAGATCAGTAGGAGAAAAATGAAACTAAGAGAAGGATAAGGGCAAGGAAAAACAAGGAAGGGAAGGTAAGGGGGAGGAACAGGGCAGAGAAAAGAGGGGACAACAAAGAAAGGGAAGAGGAGGAGGGAAAGAAGACCAGAAAACTCGAACGAGCAGAGGAAGGGGAAAAAACGAGAAAGGGGGTGACGTGGCAGGGGTCGCTAAGCAAGACAACAGAAAGGGGATTACGATAGATTAGGAGAGAGGGCATTGAGGTTATTGAGAAGGGGTTTCCAAGAGTGACTCAAAGCCCAACCTCCATCCCGATTAAGGTTGGAGGGGTGATTGTTAATTTCAATGGCCTCTTTGAGTTTTCTCTTGAAGAAGTTATCTTCATTGAACAAGATTTTGGTGTCTTCTAAGGCGATGTGATGCTTCGTCTTGGAGGAGTGTTCAGCTAGAGCGGATTTGGAGATGCGTTCATGTCTTATGTCAGCACAATGTTCTTTGATTCTTGTGTTGATGGATCGTCCTGTTTCTCCAATGTAGGGGATACCACAGGAACATGACACTTTATAGACACCGGGTTTGAGGAAATGATCTTGGGGGTCTTTTGGGGAAGGAATGTGATTTCTAATAGTGAAGATGGGCTTGAAAGTGCAATTGATGCCTTTTTTGAGGAGGATTTTGGAAATTTTTTGCGAGACACCCTCGACATAGGGGAGGGTGGCTAAGGGAACGGAAGGGGGGCGGGGAGTTGATGGTTGGAGGGTGAGCCTCGCTTTGGCTTGGTAGATTGCTCTGTTGATTTGTTTTCTTTTGTAACCATTTAATGAGAAGACATGGGTGAGGTGGGCCAATTCTTGGTCTAGGTGCTCATTGTCACAAATTACAAAAGCTCTATGTGCTAGGGATTTGAGGACCCAAAATTTTGGCATGGGTGATGGTGAGAGGAAGAGTGAAGGTAAAGGTCAGTGTGGGTCGATTTTCGAAAGACCGAGCGAGATAAAGAACCATCTGGTTTCTTGATGAGAAGAATATCAAGGAAAGAAAGTTGGTTGTCTGATTCAATTTCCTTGGTGAAAGAGATGTGAGGAGAAATGTTGTTTAGATGGGAATGGAATTCTTCCAATTTGTTAAGACCATGAGACCAACAAATATTGGTGTCATCTACATAGCGTTTCCACCACTTGGGTTTGAGGGGAAACGAGTAGAGTGCGATGTCTTCAAAGTGTTCCATGTAGAGGTTGGCCACGATGGGAGAGAGAGGGGAGCCCATGGCAACCCCATCTACTTGTTCATAGATAACACCTTGGAAGGAAAAGAAGGTAGATCTGAGACATAACTCAACTAAGGAAGCAATTTCATGGCTTGTTTTTTGCTTGATAAGCTCAATTGAGTCATGTAAGGGGACTTTGGTGAAGAGGGAGATAACATCAAAGCTAACCAAAATGTCATTATTGTCTAGTTTCTTATCTTTGATGAAATCAACAAAATGGGATGAGTTTTTAACAAAGGAGTTTGATTTACCGATGAGGGGTGAGATAAGTTTGGCAAGATGGGTTGCCAAACGGTAGGTAGGAGAATTGATGGTATCAACGATGGGTCTGAGGGGGGTGCCCGCTTTATGGATTTTTGGAGCCCCATAGATGCGAGGGGTTACTTCTTTGGATGGGTAAAGCCATTTTTTGGTGTTATCATCAAAAGATGACTTAGCAATGGCAGCTTTAACCTTTTTGATTAATTTGGAGATAGGATTGGAATCCAAGATTTTGTAGCTATTAGAGTCTGATAAGAGGAGTTGCATCTTAGACACATAATCCCGCTTGTTCATGATCACAGTTGCATTGCCTTTATCAGCCCGAGAAATAATCAAGTCAGAATTGCTCATAAGGCTTTTGAAGGCCAGCAACTCAGATCTAGGAATATTGCGCTTGGGGGGTTTAGCATGTCGAAGGGCCACAACGCAATCTTGACGAATTTCTTCGGAAGCCCCATTAGTGAGAGATTGGATGGCCTTTTCTATTTCAATGAGAAAATCTGTGAAGGGAATACAGTGAGGGGAGATAGCGTAGCCCAAACCTCTTTTTAGAAAGTTAAAAACAAGAGGACAAATAGGAGTATCAGATAGGTTGATAACCAACTTGTTTTCCCAATCATGAACGATTTGGAGGCTTTTATTTTTCTTACAATCACGCGCTAGGATGGAGGGGGCGTTAGGATGCGCAAGAACCCCCAGGATATGGGGGAGGTTGGAAGAATTGATGAGGTGAGAGGACTGAAAGGGACAAGAGACCGAGGGGGATGAATGGTGAGCAAGGCCAGAAGAAGAGGGCAGGAAGGAAAAGCCAGTTACGATGGGATCGGTCGTATGCTCGAATCGGAGGTTAAATGATGGTTAGTGGCTGAAGTTGACAAGAGAGGTTAGATCACGGTGTCCCGCAGGTCACCATGGGCCGAGGAGAAGACAAGCGGATTGTGGAGGGCGTATCATAATTAATGTTGAAGTCAAAAATTTCAGAAAGGCATTATGACACAAAGAAGGAAGATTGGAGATGGGCGAGGGGTTCGCGTACTCCTATTTGTCCTCTTGTTTTTAACTTTCTAAAAAGAGGTTTGGGCTACGCTATCTCCCCTCACCGCATTCCCTTCACAGATTTTCTCATTGAAATAGAAAAGGCCATCCAATCTCTCACTAATGGGGCTTCCGAAGAAATTCGTCAAGATTGCGCTGTGGCCCTTCGACATGCTAAACCCCCCAAGCGCAATATTCCTAGATCCGAGTTGCTGGCCTTCAAAAGCCTTATGAGCAATTCTGACTTGATTATTTCTCGGGCTGATAAAGGCAATGCAACTGTGATCATGAACAAGCGGGATTACGTGTCTAAGATGCAACTCCTCTTATCGGACTCTAACAGCTACAAAATCTTGGATTCCAATCCTATCTCCAAATTAATCAAAAAGGTTAAAGCTGCCATTTCTGAGTCATCTTTTGATGATAACACCAAAAAATGGCTTTACCCATCCAAAGAAGTAACCCCTCGCATCTATGGGGCTCCAAAAATCCATAAAGCGGGCACCCCCCTCAGACCCATCGTTGATACCATTAATTCTCCTACCTACCGTTTGGCAACCCATCTTGCCAAACTTATCTCACCCCTCATCGGTAAATCAAACTCCTTTGTTAAAAACTCATCCCATTTTGTTGATTTCATCAAAGATAAGAAACTAGACAATAATGACATTCTGGTTAGCTTTGATGTTATCTCCCTCTTCACCAAAGTCCCCTTACATGACTCAATTGAGCTTATCAAGAAAAAAACAAGCCATGAAATTGCTTCCTTAGTTGAGTTATGTCTCAGATCTACCTTCTTTTCCTTCCAAGGTGTTATCTATGAACAAGTAGATGGGGTTGCCATGGGCTCCCCTCTCTCTCCCATCGTGGCCAACCTCTACATGGAACACTTTGAAGACATCGCCCTCCACTCGTTTCCCCTCAAACCCAAGTGGTGGAAACGCTATGTAGATGACACCAATATTTGTTGGTCTCATGGTCTTAACAAATTGGAAGAATTCCATTCCCATCTAAACAACATTTCTCCTCACATCTCTTTCACCAAGGAAATTGAATCAGACAACCAACTTTCTTTCCTTGATATTCTTCTCATCAAGAAACCAGATGGTTCTTTATCTCGCTCGGTCTTTCGAAAATCGACCCACACTGACCTTTACC
>VDFB02042271.1:0-65809 GCA_007258455.2 Sequoia sempervirens
AAATAGTCAAGATGAAGATGATCAGTAGCAAAACATCACTTACAATAGAAGGAAATACTCTTGTAATAAAGAGGGTAAATCTAAAAATATCCAACACTTGTTAAACAACATTCACTGTTTTTTGTTTTGAATAAATCAATATCAACTAAAAGATAAGTATAAATAATGTTATTTTATTTAAAAATTGTTTCTTAACTAATAATTATTTTATTAAAATACCCATATCGTTGTGGTAAACATGTAGCATGGTAATAGGAGCTAGTGTGCAATTTAATATTCTAGACGCTTGACCTGTCCTTATCACTCCAAATATTGAACATGGTAGGAGCTCGATATGCTGGTTCTGCATTAGCTTTATCATTTAAATCCTCAAGAGACAGACCTATACGGTGCCTGTCAGACATTAGATTCTCAGACACAGCTCTAACATTATCCGAGGACGGAGAGTGAGGCAAGTAGAATGTACTTCTTGTGGAGGTACCTGGAGATGGTATGCTTTTAAGGACTGATGTCCTAGAAGCAACTGATGCTTCCTGTGTATCACTGTATAATGGAAGAAAGGAATTGTCCATCACCAGTCCATGAGTATGTGCATGTCCATTACCGGCTGCAGGTTTCAAGCTTAGATTGTATAAAACACCATCGCTGTTTTCTGTTGAGATAGATAAATGTATATCAGGGTGCAGTTGCTGATGTGATGTCAATGGGTAACCTGGAGCAGGGTATTCAAGATCAACCTTAGATGATGCAGTAGCAGTACTGTCATAGCTCACTTGGTCTGTCACTGAAATCTGGTTTATTGTATTACAAATTATAGATTCATTCTCTTTCATTTCAACACGAGCTACTTTTCCTTCTTTCATGAGCTGCCTAACCACTTCCATGGAGGAATTTAAGTTCACACTGCTTTCCCTATTTCTTACTGCTCCTTTCCTGCTCTTCGAATTGCCTTCTATGGGTAGTGTATCTTTTATGATTCTTTCCACATCATACCTTCTTATGTCAAAATTTGTAATGGGATTGACTCCTCTGTGTTTGATAGTTACAATGTCATCAGCTTCGGCTGCTTCTTCCTGTGTGTCTGAGTTCAATGATAATCATTAGCCCTTTCATATGATTTGATTACTGAATGCATTCCTTATGACCTATAATGCAGCATAACGCTTTTGTTTGGAAATCTTATCTACAAACTGAGAGTGTTGCACTCACCAAATCTTCCCAGATGCAAATACTTGTTCCCTTCAAATCTTCCAATCCTATAAGGCTGCCGCTTTCCATCTCGATCTTTTCTGCCAGGGATTATAGAGCTAGATCAGTTCATTTTGCCATGCATGCCAACTCTTTTGATGAAATATGAATCCATTTTTCAAATTCAAATACCAGTATTTCACATAATATTCAAGTTCATTTAGTAAGCAAAAGCCAACCCTTCTTACTCCACGATAGAATCCCTTAAAAAAGCAGTACTAAGTCTGCGAATTTTATGACTTAAGTGTTGTTAGAGTTTGTAAACATAAATCTAATGGAACTTCACTAAATATTTAGCATCGGCATAGCTCATTTATGCCTGAACGTGAATTGCATTGATATTTCACATGAATAATGTTTGATGGTAAACAATACACAAGAATGGAAATATAATACCATCTAATTATATGTTTTTAAGCATAACATTTTAAAGTTTTGATTTGTTTAAATGATTCATCTGAAATTATAGTAATAGATGAGTTCTATTGAAGAATTAAATATAATTGAAATTATAGTAATAGATGAGTTCTATTGAAGAATTAAATATAATTGAAGACAAAACATCTAAATAAATCAAAATTAGAATGTGCTGTTAAAACTTACTCCACCTACAAAATTAGAATGTGCTGTTAAAACTTACTCCAACTACACAATTCCATTGTGAGGATTAAGAAAATTCAATTACCTTCTTAAATAATTAATATATTCTATCCGTGACAAATTTTTCATCTCTTCTAATTCTTTAGCATAGTTTCCAATCTGCAGTTGTTGCAAAAACCAAAATTTTATACCAGCAAGCTAAATATTTTATGAAAGATATAGATCAGAAAATAAAAAATTAATATGTACAACCAAAGTAATGTAAAGTCATACCGGAAAGTTTATTGCAGCTGATGGACCCCGATACTTAAGAGCTGCCAGATCATAAGCTCTGGCTGCACTCTCTTCCTTACCGTAGCTACCTAGAATTTCAAACCATAAATCTAGAATTTCAAAGAGACTTGAAATTCAAACCCTATAATACATTATTACAAACAAGTAAAGTATTTGCTTACCAATATATACTGAGAAGTCCAATCATTATCCAGAATTCACGGGTGACAATAAAACAGACAAAGTACTCTAGTTAGTGTCTAGCAAAGAATAATAGTTTTGGTCTGATAGCTGTATAATCATAAACCACATCTCTAGTTTTAGGTAAAGGGAAGTAAACAAATATTTATGGAGCTAATTTTAAAACTTAACACTCTAAGCCACATGGTTATGAATTTCATTACACGACCTTAAAATGAAGGAAATCCTGTTGCTAAACGTATAAATCAGCTATAAATAATGGATTTTGAAGTAGAGCCCATGTTGCTCTGTAAAGACTAAAGTTTAGAAATCTTATAGCCAGATTAATTAAAGGAAAAAAGAAAAAATCATAAAACTGACCTTGTTTTCTCTTGCCATTCTGACCCTCTGTTCTGCAGCTGTTGTCCCACATATGGGCTTCAAATCTCCCTGTATATTTGTTTCTGTATTGAGACCCACAAAATGATATTCAAAAGTAGTCCTGGATTTATACAACATTTCAAACTGTCTGTTAAGAAAAACTAAATATAACTATATATAAACATACTTGGCTACTCCACGGTAGGCTGAAGTAAATCTTCCACTGGGGGTTAATGATGTGTCTTCTGTTGGACCGGAAGTTTGAATTTCTTGCTTCTTCCTACGTCTCTTTCTTTGTGATGTTCCATGGCTACCTGCGGACGGAAAGGCTGCACACGATTTTGACTGAATAGTCTGTTCTGATGACCAGTCATGTTGAGCACGAGGTGCAGGTTCAGGTACAGAAGGTTCAGTACTTGTAGTAGTGGCCATTAAAGTACTTTTTCTATAATTTTTGAAGTTGAAATTACTGGCCTTTCTGTTTATGCAGAGATTGCTATATAGAATATTGGGTAAGCTGGGTTCATATTCCTCCAAAGTGTTTGTATTTGTGGCCGAGGTGTGATTTAGGTCTATACTTGTAATCAGGGCTGCATATGATTTTGACCGAACAGTCTGTTCTGATGACCAGTCATGTTTAGCACCAGGTGCAGGTTCAGGTACAGCAGGTTCAGTACTTGTAGTAGTGCCCATTAAAGTATTTTTTCTATAATTTTTGAGGTTGAAGTCACTGGACTTTATGTTTCTGCAGAGATTGCTATATAGAATATTGGGTAAGCTGGCTTCATCTTCCTCCAAAGTGTTTGTATTTGTGGCCGAGGTGTGATTTAGGTCTATATTCGTAATCAGGGCTGAGTTGAGATTTGCTTTTGTATGCGGGTGCGTTCTTCTGACTGTACTGTCCAAGGAACAAGCCTGCCCTGATGGTCCTTCAACAAAACATCTCAAACAACGAGCTTTCTGGTACATATCATTATCAGCTAACCTTTTCTCATGGCATTCTGAATGTTAATGGAAAAGATATAAGTTTTTCATTACAATCTTCAATTTAGTGACCACTTATTGTGACTTAAAGTTTTCCCTTTATAAATAGTGGTGACATATAAAATAAAATTAAGAAGTTCAAGTATGGTATGTCATATAAAATTAAAGAAGCAATAGAAGAAATGAAAGCAAATACAAATTTGAATTTATCTTCCATAGCATATCTATCCATAGATATGCTAAGCTGTTAGTAATCAGGGGGAATTGTAATAGAAAGTAGAAAGTGAATTATTATCTTATCATAATGTTTATCAATGTGTGCAGGTCAAAAAGCACTAATAAGAAATCACAAGCATCTCTAATGAAAAACATGGAAACATTAATATGTAATATTTGAAAATAATAAAAGAATTATTATGTTAATAACAAAAGAACAAATGGGGTATTCATGTAAGTGACTACATTATATTTTCAGACAATATCCAAGCTTGGAAATGGGAGTGAAAACAATTTGAAAACCTTGACATATCATTGGTGGAGATTAATAACCTTAGACAAGTATTAAAGGACAGATTTATTCTGTTTAAGCAGGGAGGGCACAAGATTTTATGGAATGGATCAAAATCAGGCTGGTATAATGTGAGGGATGGCTATAAAATAGCATCTGGGCAGCAAGAAAGAACCAAAACCCAGTTACCTATCCAATTATGCTGGAATAGAGTGTGCATACCAAAGGCTGGCATCTTCACATGGGCGGCATTGCAAGGTAGAATTTTGACAGCAGATTGGTTTAGAAGAATTGGATATCAGGGCCCTTCAAGATGTTCACTATGTTCCAATAGTGAGGAGAATGTCAACCATATGCTTCTAACATGCCCCTTCTCCCTTGAATGCTGGCTGTGGCTTTGTGCTAAACTTGGTTGGATATCAGTATTACCAAATGATATATTCACACTATTCAAATCTTGGCCAATTCTTTTTAGGGACAGCTTGTGTGGAAATTTTTGGATAATTTCTCCTTCAATTTTGATATGAGAACTATGGAAGGAGAGAAATAGGAGAGTATTCCAAGGGAAATCTATGTAGATAGAAATGCTTATGAATACGATTGAAGTTGTCATTGTGGAAACAATGAACTTGAGAATTCATTCCCAAAACAACAAAACAAAATTTTATACAGGCTAGGATGACAGTATGTTCAAGAATTGGTTTGGTCTAAAAACTCCTCAAGTTATTGGGAAAGGGTGTCAAGTCAACAAACAAACTAGAGCAAATTGTAAATGGAGACCTCCAAATATTGGTTAGTTCAAACTGAATTTTGATGGAGCGTCTAGAGGGAATCCAGGTCCATCAAGAGTAGGTGGTGTGATTCACTCTTGGTAGGGAAAAACTATTGCAAGATATTCAAAACCATTGGAGATTGATACAAACAATGTGGTAGAATTTAAGGCTCTAGTGTGAGGGCTATCCCTTTGCATAGAATTGAACTTGGCAAAGGTAGAAATTGAAGGGGGTTCAGCTATTGTGGTAAATGCGATAAGAGCTAAGAAATTGTTGAGCTAGAAATTACAATCTTTACTAGATTCAGCAATAAACCTGATGGATAAGTTTGAAAATGTAATGATTAACCATATTTATAGAGAAGGCAATACAAACCATATTTATAGAGAAGCCAATAAAATGGTAGATGCATTGACAAATATGGGAGCTGATGGAAGACACTTAAACAGATAACTCCATGATGAGCAAGGCTTTATGTGGATAAGGATTTGAAGGTCATCCGAGAGGAAGAGAAGAGAGTCATTTAGGATTCTAAGAGTGGAGTGTCAAGTAAGAAGGCAGAGAAGGAAACTATGACTACTTCAAACACCATTTACAATGAGGTCCACATTGAAGAATTGGATTCACTCCCAAAACCGACAGTGGCAGATGCATCTCCAATTTTGGGAATTTAGTTTTTGTTTGTAGTGTGGTCTAGCAGTGGAAGAATACATGAGGCAAAAAGGGAAAAGTTAAGGACTCTTGTTGATCTTTGGTGTTTTTTTGCTTGTATTTTTTTTACCATTATCTGTGTTTTTTAAACTCAAACTTTGCTCAATTAAACCCAAACTTTGCTCTATCATAGTTGCAGCAATAGGTGGTAGCTTCCTTTTATGGTAAGATTATAGATTTTGTTTTGGATAGCTTTAAGGTTTCACATTTTGATTCTGTTCTTCTCATAGAAGCCATGATTCTACTTGTTTTATCTTCTATTGAGGCTTCAAGAATAATTAAGTGAAAACAAAATTCAAAATGTTGGTTATACCCTAAAACAATCCTAAGAAAACTTAACTATAAAATCATTAAGTTCAAGTTCAAATTTTTAATAGAACCATACAAATTAATAATTAAGGAGCATATCATACCTGCACTATCATTTTTGCTGAAGTCTCTGAGACTAAAGGAATCATCAGACTTCAATGAACCCATGCTGTGATTTCTGCATATCACTTGGTGCCAAGAGAAAAGAAAAATCAGCCATACCCAAATCAAATCATCCTTATAACTTATTGCAATAATAAGAGTAATAGGAAACACTCAAAACATTGTCTCTATAAACTTACTGCAATAATTAGATTAGTATATTATTTTAAAAAGTAAAGAAAATATACAAGCATTGTCTCTATATATGTTTAAATATAAATATATCAACATAAGAATTGAATTAAAATACTTTCATTTTATCATGGATTAAATAAAGAAGATCCAAAATGTCAAATATAAATATATTATTTAATCATTTAAATTTAACAATGTCTCTTTTAAAGTCAATAGTGGTATTGCTTAATGGTTAAGTTATTGTAAACCTCGCCATTCATAGTTTAGGGTCAAAAGTGTTTACCCCTTTTAATAAATGATTGGAACAATATCCTTTTAAAATTATAATTATAATTATAACAAAATCAAGATATAATGTTTTTGATAACCCGGGAGTATCCTCATGACTTAGCTTAGTGCCAAAAAAATCAAGATATAAGAATTATTATTAAAACAGATCCAAAACTACACTCTTTCAAAACTATGGAGATGCAAAAAAAAGCCATTAAAATTCAATAAAATTTGTATTGGTTATTCTATATCAACATAAATAATAATTAATTATTCTATATGAACACAAATAATAATTAGTTTTTGATAAAGAAAAAAACTAGTTTTACAGGGACTCGAAACCACAAGTTTACAACAAAAGAAAGAGAAGGACAAAAAATTCTAGTGGATAACAGAAAAAGCTAGATAAAGGAGCAGCCAGCCAAAAAAGGCTAGGAAGGTCAATCAAAAAAACAGCCGAAATGCAAGCCAAAAACCTAGCAGCAACTAACCAGAGTCTCTACCTCCAGATCTTGCATATCCTAAACACCCAAAAAACTAGCAGCAACTAACCAAAGTCTCTACCTCCAGATCCAGATCCTGCATATTCTAAACACCCTTCTTGAACTAACCAGAGTCTCTACCTCCAGATCCTACATATTCTAAACACCCTTCTTGAACATTTGAATCATCTGTAGCGTGGGGGGTGCCTTCCTTTTTAGATTATATATTGACATAAATAATAAAAATATTTTATCATCTGAATCAAATTATCTTCATAAAATATGAAAATAAACTCAACTATCAACTCTGAAAAAGATTAAATAAAACATTTTTGAAATCAAAGGATATTTGTAAGAATAACAAAAGAAATATCTATTTCAAGATTGATGAAATAGGTACCTTATCATAATTTAGAAAGGAAAGTAGGTTTTTGTATCAGATTCTTCAAAAGAGAAGCCTCATTCTCTTCCTTATTGATCCTTGATGGACATCTCTGTAAAATTTCCTTCTACAATCATCATCATTGATGGACATCTCTATAAAATCTCCTTCTGCAATCATCAAAAGAATAGTTTCATATGGATGTAGGTTTTGTACATATATATAGGTTCAACCTTTAAAAAAAGAATGTGAACCTATAGTCAATTATTTTGTGAGTTCCAACATATTTGTGAAGATTACAATCTTAAAAGGTAATATTTTGTGAACTATAAGCTAGACAATTATTTGTGAGTTCCAACTTAGGTATTTGTAATGATTACAACCTAGAAAAGTAATGGCATGTGAATCAACTTCCTATAATTACAACCCTAAAAACTAATAGCATATGAACCATTAGGTAGTCAATTATTCGTAACTTCCATCCTAAGTTTATATATTTATTTGGTAGATCTTTTATGAGTTCCCACCTAAGTACAACCCTAAAAAATAATATACATAAAACTGTTTTTTATTAATTACTATAATCATTTTTTACACGTGATGCCCTTTGGTACCATGGGAAGGTGGGGTGGGGAGAAATCTCTCATCCTAAATAGATGGATAGGAAACTCTTTTGATAAGGTTGATAACCCTAACTATATAGGGAATTTTATTTTACATAGGGAATCTCTCCCCACCTAAAGACCAATAATGTACCACTTTGTAACTCATCCTCTCCCCACCTAAAGACCAAAAATGTGTAACTGCATAACTAAACACAAATATTATACCGTAATTTTTGGGATATGCCTCTATATATGTGTAACCTTGTAATACATCTCTACAATTATAAAGAAGGTATTGTACCCAAGAAAGCATTGCATTTTGATTGCTTTGAAGAGAGAGAGGAAAGTCTTTTGATAAGGTTGATAACCCTAAATCTATAGAGAATTTTTCTTTCCCAAGAGTTGCAAGAAACATTGCTATTTTGAAGATCCTAGATCAGCAACCTTACAATATTATTTTTTAAGATATTATTTTTTCAGGTATAGTTTTATTCATATTATTGGATTCTCTTATGTAGTACTTCATGTAGATTTACCTATAATTTTTTTGGAAACTATCTTTATTTTTATTAATATATTGTGAAAGGATGAAATTTCATCAATGAATATATTTTCGTGTTGTTTTCTGTGCTACATAATATATAAACTCACTTTTATTAATATATTTTGAAAGGATGAAATTCATCAATGAATGCATTTTCCTTCTTGTTTTGGGTGCTACATAAGATGTGAGCTTACTGCAGGCTGAGGACTCTTTTGCAAGATGGAAAGTACGAGATTCTATTAACTATTGATTTATATATATATTTTTTCTCTAAATGCCATGGTTTTATTATAGATTTGATTGAATCTGTTGCTTATTTTTGTTTTATTTTTATTCATTATTCTTTATAGATATGATTTTTTCATTTTACAAATAATTCTATTTCTTTTATAAATCTCAGATTGCACTCAGTAATTTACCATAGATGATGATTGCTCATTAAGTGTGATCTAAATCTTTAATGGAAAAAACCTTACACAATAATACAAAGATTTTTCTTTCTTGTTCTTTTCTTTGTTCTTTCTTTCACAGTCTGGCTGCTGTTGTTTTATCTCTACCAGATCTGTATGTTTCATATCTCGTGGAACTTGTTTTGAGTGCCTTAGACCATTCTTGTTTCACTTTGTTGTGCCTCCTGTTCTTGTGCTTTAACAAGTTTCAGAGCCCTCTCAAAACCTGGTTTTTATCCTTAATAAAAACCAGATCAGATCTCATCTAATCTAATTTGCACTAGGATAAGATATATCTTCTCTTTGGGAACAGCATAGTTGAAGATCCTGTAAACTTGCTATAAAAGAAAGTACGTTGTAAAAATAATCATATCATGAAAGCTAAGCAATAGTCATTGAAGATTGTTAGTACTTCACAATTCATTTTTTTCGCGCTCTTGCCCTGCTCTTGTATTCTGATTTGGTTTCCTTTAGCAATGGGAATGGACGATATACTTCGTATTTATATCATTTTTAATATTGGTTCTTTCAATGACTTTTAAGTTTAGCTTGAATCTCAGTATTCTATTTATTATTTATTAGTACAGTTGACAGTCACTAAGATATGGATTCTAATACTAAATTCATGTATGTGCCCTACATTTGCAGAATCCTATAGGGATAAATTGATGGATAGAGAAAACATGCCCGTCGTTCGGTTTGGCGCTGGAAGAAGTTCAATCTACCGTGGAGTTACTAAGTGTGTTTGCATTTACTTTTAATATATAGAGAGATTGATTGATAGATATTCAAATAAAATGTTAGTTTGAAGTAATATTATGTGGGACTCAATGCAGGCATAAATGGACAGGGACATATGAAGCCCATCTTTGGGACAACAGCGGCCAAAGGGACAGTCATAGCCGTAAGGGTAGACAAGGTTAGTTTTATGAATAAATATTGCAATAAGTTATGAATTAAACCCTTTTCTTTCTACAGGCCTAAATGGGCTCCAGTAGCTAATAAAATCAGGTACCTTTGAAAGTTGTTTCTATAGATTCAGTGCTTTGAAACAAAATCTCTGAGATTTCATTGATGGGCTTCTTTTGAGACGTGTTCTACGAAGTGTGTTATGTTTTGAAACAAGATCTCCAATATATATATTTGTATTGTCTTTAGTACTATAAACGGGTTCCTTCTTGAAAGTATGCATTTGAGAACTAGGGTATTTCATACTTGGATGCTAATTAGAGTACTTTAACCGTCTTATTGTGATTCCTCCATTGTGGATAATGATTGAACTCTCCAGTATATCTCGGTAAGCAGATATTTTTAATTAGTTTGTTCTACATGTAGTAAGTGATTTGAGTTCATAGAGTCTGTGAAGTTCCAGATCTGTAATTGAACTGTCCATTGATATAATGTAGGCGGCTTTGATAAGGAGGAGAAAGCAGCTAGAGCTTATGATCTGGCAGCTCTCAAGTTTTGGGGTCCATTAACTCTAACAAACTTTCCGGTATGATTTTCTAAGAGTTTTTTTGTTAGCTGATATTCTACCATCTCTCATAAAATTCCTTCGGTGGTCATTCTAATTTCTCTCATAAAATGTTCAGCATGTTATTTTATAACATTTGGCTTTCCTGTATCAAATGCAAGTTAAAAACTATGAGGGGGAGTTAAAAAGTATGAAGAACATGTCAAAGCAAGCATGTGTTCAATTTATAAGGAGGTAATTGGGTTTCCTACCATCTATGCAGATTTGTATAAGGCTGTCTATCTGGAGAGAGATTTCAGTATCTATCAGGAAGATTACTTCAATTTGGAACAAACTATGTAATAGGTCACAAACCGCTTCATATGGATTTATCACACTGTTTGATTATTAGGGACTTTCTCGATTTGTGTTTACAAACTTTAAAAGCGATAAATATTTTTTTCAATTCATTATAATTATTATTTGATTGTGTGCAATTATTGATTGTAAATGTGTTTTTTCCTCAAACCCCAATCAATTTTGCAGGACTAGCACTGGCTTTTCAAGGGTGGCATCAATCTACCGTGGGGTGACACGGTCTGGATTGAATAGTTTACCTAGCTGAAATTATAATATTATCTTAAACATAGATATGGAAAGCTGAAATTAATTTGTCACTGATAAGCTGATTAATATAAATTCCAGAATTGACCTAACGTAGCTCTACAAATCCTTCATATGACTTGGCAGACATCATAATGATGGTAGGTGGCAGGCTAGGATTGGGAGAGTTGCAGGGAACAAGGATTTGTACCTGGGAACATTCAGTGAGCACATCTCTCTCAGTTTGTAGTATAATGTTTATGCAACACATTGAGCTGTTGTTTCATTATAAATGCATCCAATAATAAAACCAGATGAAAAGGCTAATGATTCTTGTTTGAACTCACAGACACAGAGGAAGAGGCTGCCGAAGCTTATGACATTGCCTCCATTAAATTCAGAGGAGAAAGTGCCATTACAAACTTTGACACAAATCGATATGATGTGAAAGCCATTATGAGCAGCACACTGCCCATAGGAGGAAAATCAAAGAGGATTAATGTTGAAGAAGTACAAAATGAGGGAAACACATCTTCCTGCACAGACAATAGTGTAACTACAGCTCCATTTAGTTATATTAAAAAAGGATCAGTTGTTTCAAAGGCACCACTAGCTTTTGAAAACATGTTGTCTTTGAGTACTTCCACATTCTACTCTCCCGGGTAGTTCTCAGGTCTTGTGAGAGCTGGTCATGAGAAAGTGAATAAGGATTCAGAAAGTGGGTCTCATGCAGGAGCAGCATGTCAACCTCCAATTATGTTCAATATCTGGAGCGACATAAGGATTTCAAAGTCTTAGTATTTTGAAATACTAAGATTATTCTGGTTAAGACAATAATCTTTTTGCTTTTGGTACTGTGGATAGTCTCATGACACCTTCCGAACTTATTTTATCATGCTTTTCACAATTTTTAGACCTAGACTTGGTCCTTCGCGATATATCTAATCTTGGAGGAACTTTTTGGAGAAAGATTTCTCTCTACTTTATACGATATGCTGAACATAAGTAATGCAAAGTTTTTGAAATTATATTCTTGTGATTTTATTTATTTATTTATTTATTTTTTGATGTGTATTTAAGATTGAATTTAGGACATGTTATGTTGAAAACATTTTAGTAATGTGAAGTTTTCTAGATTATATTATTGTGATTGATTATATTGTTGTGATTGTTTTGTTGAGTGTTTTATTTTAAGGTTGAATTAAATCATATCATTGATAAGAGTAATTTATTGAACATTAAGCAATGCAGTTTTTTTCAAATTGTACTATTGTGATTTCTTTATAGAATGTTTTATTCTAAGACTAAATTAGGTTGTACTTACAATAAGTGTAATGTGTCGAACATTCAAGTAATGTGAAAATTTTCAAATTATATTGCTGTGACTTTTTTTTACTGATTGCTTAATTTTAAGATCAAATTAGGTCATACTTATAATAAGTGCAATACCTTGAACATTCTGAGTAATTCAAAGTTTTCCAAAGTATACTATTGAAACTTCTTTACTACGTGTTTTATTTTAAGGTAGAATTATGTCATGCTTACAGTAAGTACAATATGTTGAACATTCAAACAATACAAAACTTTCCAACCTATAATATTGTGACTTATTTACTAAGTGCTTTATTTAAAGGCCAAGTTAGCTCATGCTTACAACAAGTGGTTGAGAAATAGGATTGAGAACAAAATTGATAGCATACAATATTATTTTCTTAAAGAATACATTTTTTATATATGATTGAGCTTATAGTGTGATAGGTATAATATATAGAAGCATTTTATGTTATGATGTGAAGAAATAGAAGAAAAAATATTTAAAGATTTTATATATTTTTTACATATAAAAATTATAATTAAAAATAATTAAAATAGGTATAGAAAATTAATTAATTTAAAAGTAAAAATAAAATAATTATCAAAATAAGAAATATGTACAAAATAAAATAACTCTTCAACTAAAAATAATGTAAACAATAAAGATAGAACTAAAATAAATTATTTGTCTATACATATAATAAATAAAATATTTATAACTAAAATAAAATTAACATGTTAATTATTTTAATTATATCTATTTTTAAACATTCTTCTAAAATATCATGACGGCATACAAGGTATTGGCTTCATTATAATATAAGTAAGGGATCACACAGCACACAATATGGTATTTTCTCATTGGAGATGAGTTGCTCACTCATTATGTCTATTTGTACTAGCTGTACTTTACACGGTAATGATATTGCTCCAAGACAAGCTTGGATCCAGTGCACAGTTTTACAAGTTACACAAGTGCTTAAAGTTTGATATAATGTTGATCTAAAGTTTATGCTTGTCAACCATATGGTGAAAAATCTAATGCACAAGGCTTTACCTTTGAAGCCCACGATATATTCTACAGGTTACCCTTTGATATAGCATTCCCACTTTGAAGCCCTTTGATAGTGTTAAAAAAAAAATGTGGCCTTGAAATCATGTAACTTGGCATATATTGTATCTGAGGTGGCACTGACGATGGTTGACATGACAAATAATCTTGGTATAGTGGCAATGTTCACATTCCATGGACATCATGAAATGGTAATGTTGAGTGAGGTGGCATGACAAGTAAGCAAGTTGATCGTATTTTGACTAGGTGGAAAATTGAATGACATAAATGTAATTCCTGCATGCATTTCTTTCATTTACATTGAATTACGCCAACTGTGGCTAGTGAAGTTGTGGCAGTTTTGAGAGTTGACTGTTTCCTATGCTTTTATTTTAGATGCTTTGTTCTAAATGAATTTATTCTATCTATGAGCTCTTTTTAAATTATTGTTGTCATTCTTTGGAGTTAAGCTATTCTAAAAGATGGTTCTAGTCTTCAAAAACTAGAACCCATTATTGGAGCTTGTTGGCATGACTTTCTTGCATGCTCTTCATTATTCATAAGCCATTGTTTACAAAACAATGTATGTTTTATTTCGGTTTCATTATGATATAATGGAAATGATTGACATCTCAGACAGTAATTTGTGTTTTGGGTCTTTTTGTTGAAGGAGGTACAACTAAACATTTTTACTTTTCTTGTTTGCTTGCGTACTTTGAAGGCTTGATCTGTATAGTTCTATTGGGCCACCTGTGACTAGTGAAGCTGTCATAGTTTTGAGAGTTGAGTAATCATTTTACAGGTATTTTTCAGATGTTTTTATTTTAGATGCTTTGTTCTATATGGATTTACTCAATCTATGAGCTCTTTTTAAAGTATTGTTGTCATTCTTTGGAGTAAAGTTATTTTGAGAGTTCATGATGGCTCCACTAAGAACATGAATGATATTCATTTTTCATGTTAATCTAATCAAATCAAGAATACAAATGTGAATTTAAAAAATAAACTATAGAGAATTTAAATTTTGAAAATGATTTATGAGAGCATGCCATGCCATTAAACTTGAAGATTATATTAATCGTTTTTTGGAAAAATAATAATTTTCATGATTTAATTAAGAGTACCTCCAATAACATAAGATTTAGATACTATGACTTCAAACATATCAACACCATCAAACTTGGCATCTGACATAAGTGAAGCTTCCAATGGTTTCTAAGGATTGTTTATATGGGTGACATCAAGGTACAACCCACACATGGCTTGGATTTGATGATCAATCCTGCCTACCATGCAAATTTTCTACAATAGTTATTTATTTAAAGTTTCTCTCCAAATTCTAAGGTGTATCTTCTTACTATAATATGTGCTTGTTTAGTTTCCATCAAAATAACTACTAATTTGCTAAAATCTAAAATGAAAATATTATTGACTGAACATAAACTAGAACCAACTATATGTTGCTGCCTAGTATCAATTTCCATGGCATCACCCAATGCCATGAGTACAGAGTTCCAATACCCATAGTTTGTACATGGTTCCACTTCTTTCATAACTATTGGCAGATAAACCATTTTATCTTCTCTAATTAGCTGATAGGATATTTGTTTGAGGTTTTCACCAGGATTTTTGTCAGCCCAGCCATGAATTGGATTTGACGACATTGGAGATGTCTCGGTCGGTGGCAACTTGACCGGGTTTTTTAATGACGATGTGGAGCTTGGTAATTATGTGGGTTGGCAGTGGTGGTGTTGGTTAATGCCTTTCTTGTATGATGGCGCAAGATGTAGTAAATGTAATATTCAATGTTGTAGTGTGGTAAAGTATACTCTGAAATGTGCCAAAAAATATATTGATTAAGTTGCATTATCGAAAGAGCCATTGTGGTGTTGGTTTGATAGCAGACTATTCTAAAAATCATTACCTTTAGTTCTATGGTTGGTTTGATAGGAGACTATTGTAAAAATTGTTAGCTTTGGCTCCATTTTATAGTAGATTGGAGGGTTTTAAAACTATTGTTCTCTACAATCTATAAATTGTTTTACATGGGTGTTTTGCATAAATTATTTATTTATTGTTTATGTTAAAACTGTTGTTGTCCAAAATTTGTAAGTTATTTTACATGGGTGTTTGGCATTATGGTTTTGTATGGATGGAGAAATTGCATTTAAATCTTCTTTCTTTTGTTAAAAAATATGGTTAGGGTTAGTAATTTTTTTGTCCCTTGTTTGTTTTGTGTAGTTATCTTTGTGGATCTTTGGCCTTATACCCATTACCATAGGAGCAATTGTAGTTAAATCTTGTTTCTTTCATAAAAAAATATGGTTAGGGTTAGTAATTTTATTGCCCTGTGTTTATTGTTTTAGTTTTCTCTGTGTATCTCTATCGTTACACCCATTAACATAGGACCAAATGTAAATTAACATAGGAGTGATTGCATATATATATGTGTAGAGGGTTAGTATGAAAGGAAAAACATGTTGGAGATAAAATTAGTTTGGTGGTTGTCAATTGTTACTCTTTCTAATATCTCTTTTATCTATTCAATTTATTTGTTTGAAGTCTCTGATGGGATTTTCATCAACCTAGTCGTGAATGGGATTTGTCATGTAATAGTTGTTTTAAAATTTCTCTATTTGTCTATAATATTTAGTGTCAGGCAATGTAACTCAAATTTTTGATTAAGTCTATGGCATTGTAGGAATTTTGTACAGGTTATTGCTACTCATTGGCTTTATGAGTTCTATTTAATGTGGGTTTGGTTACAAAGAATGTAGCTCAAATTTTGAATTGACAATCCAACTCTTACATAGACTGCTTGTCTTGTATGAATATGTTTAGTGTGGTTTTTCGATCATATGTGATTTACCTATGATTCTTAAGTGTTTTTCTAGTAGTTTTTTTTACAATTTCCCTATTTTTTCTATAATATTTAGTGGAAAATAATGTAGCTTGAATTTTTAATTGAGAAGCCAATTGTTAGATAGAAAATTTTTTTACACCTTGTCTAAATAGTGATAGAATTTTAGGTAAGTAGGAATATGCTGTAAACTCAAATCTATACATGCATTTGACTTGAACTGGGTTCTTCACTTTGAATATTCTTTGTATGTAATTTCACATACATAGATGTCCATATCTAAAAATTTTTGGTCAAGGGAAATTGGAAAATACCTATTAGAAAAACTCTTAACAATCACAAGAAAATGACAATGTTGGAAAACCCATATTAAAGAGAACTTTAAAATATGAAGAATAGAACAGGAAAACTATGATAATGAACAACTTGGTATGGGGAATTGGAAAAAAAAATATCACGAAGAATAGTTTGTTATGGGGAAGTTCAAACAGTTGAGAAAAAAAGAATATCATGAAACATATTGGTACACAACAAAAAGTGAAATTGGAAAAGAGCTATTAAGAAAACACTCAGGAAAATTATAGATGTTCTAAAACCCACATTAAATAAAACTTTAAAATATAGAGAATAGAAGAGGAAAACTATGATAATGAATAGTTTGTTATGGGGAACTAAAAAAAAGAATATCACGAAGAATAGTTTGTTGTGGGGAAGTTGAAATTGATGAGGAAGAAAGAATATAATGAAACATATTGATATAAGACACTGCCATCCCACATAATTAGCAAGCTCCACCGCTTACATAAACAGACTGGGCAATTTGTTCTAGGGAGCTTCAAGCAGATCAAGAAAAAAAAATATCATGAAACATATTGATACAAGATTCGAGCTATGTTCTTTGTTAATAAATATTGAAGAAAAATAGAGAAATTGTATAAGAGGTGTTAGAATAACAATTATTTTCTACAAGTCATTTTACATGGATATTTTGCATAAATGATTTGTCTATAATATTTAATGCCAAGAAAGGTAGCTTGAATTTACAATTAAGTCTGTGGTGTTATACGGATTTTGTGGAGATTGTTTCATAATATAATTGTTGTCATAGCCTACAGAAAATAGGTATCATTATAAAGAACTAGGTTGAAATAATTGATTTGGAAAGTTGAAAAGATATCTATATAAGCATGGAGAAAAAAATAGTTTGGTGGCTTTTAAGTGTTATTCTAATATCTCATTTCTCATTTCCTATGCTCTCTAACATCCTGATGATGGATCACTGAGTGTGATCCGAAACGTTGATGAAAAAAGCTCTACACAATCAAAAATCCAGAAATTAACAATCTTCAGCACTATGGATTGTGGAAATCTAATAACATTAATCTCTTTTATATGTTCAACTTTAAACTTTTAGCCGATAGGCTATTTTTTTGAAGTTTCCATTGGGATTTTCATCAGCCCAGTTGTGACTAGTATTTGTTGTCTAATAGCCCTTTTACAATTTCTCTATTTGTCTATAATATTTAGTGCTAGGCAATGTAGCTCGAATTTATGTGTATATATATGTATTGAATTCACCGTTTGATATTTAAAAAAATACATATAGGAAGAAATACATATCCATATATACAGACCAAGACCACTGTGGCTCGTTTGAGAATGCAACAACAATTTATATATGCACATGTATATCTAAATAGCTATGTATGATATATTTATTTGTATTTAGGTAGAATTTGATTTAAAAAGAGTTAAAAATAACATATGTAATTATTATTTAGCTTCTACGAAAATTTCTACAATACAACCATAGCATTAAAAGATATAGCATTGAGATGTTGTTAATAATAGAGCATTTAATGGTGTAGTATGTGTAACGTGTTCATAAGAAATCTATAAAATTGATTGTGCCTTGGCAGTGAATGTCCCATTGAAACTAAATACATTGAAAAACACTGAGAACAATGTAGATTGCATTTGCTTGGTCCCACCATCTTGATTGCCATTTTCTACCACCGCGAACAACCATTTTCCATTTTTCTTTTGTGTTCAAAGGTGGCCAGGAGTCCCGTTGTTGCATATATATTTTAATAAGCTCTAAGATTAAAAACATGTTGCTGGTTTGCACAACTTTTTCCCTTTCCTTATTGTTCATTCTTCATGCTTTGTAGCTCTCACATAATGCCCATTTTTGTGCATCTTTGGCATTATACCCATTAACATAGGAGCAATTGCAAATTAATAACTCCTTCCCTTGGAATTTATGAAGAAAGAAAACATCCAAATTGGATTTTCCCTCAAATGATTGGCTGAGAAGGCTACAAATTCAAACCTTTTGTTTCCTATAATAATGCCCTGCTTCAGAGTAGACAATATCCTATAGGCCACAAAAGGTTTGAATTCGTAGCCTTCTCAACTAGTCAATTGAGAGAAAATTCAGTTTGGATGTTTTTTCTCTTCATAGATTTCAGGAGGAGTTACATAGTGAGGAAAAAGTATGGTATACACATCTATTTAAATATAGCAGTGTGTATATAAATAGATATATACATGTGTACATATGGATATATATGTGTGTGTGTGTGTGTGTGTGTGTTTAAATGTGTAGAAAAAGGGAAAATTCAATGCATATATGTACTTAATCATTTCTATTCTTATTGTTGTATAGCCTATTGTTTGGAAAAGAAAGGGTGAAAGAACCAACTAGCAACATATACAAATATTTGCATATAGCTATATGTAGAAATATAGTAAAATAATAAAAAATTACATGGATACACATATAAGTAACCTAAAAGATAAACAGATACATATAGGGATAGGGTATGTGCAGGATCATCATGGAAAAATAGAAATATAGTAAAATAATAAAAAATTGCATGGATACACATATAAGTAACCTAAAAGATAAACAGATACATATAGGGATAGGGTATGTGCAGGATCATCATGGAAAAAATAGGCCCTTAAGTGGAATTTTTTTTTGAAAAATTAAAGTTAGGCAACTTGATGTAAAAAATTGAATAAGTTATCTATATTATTTCAAAATAATGTAAAAATAGAATCTATAGAAAATTGAAATTAGTTTCTAAACAAGTAGGTTTATTTTTATTTTTTAAAAATCTATTTGGTGAAAATTTGAAACTTCAATGTAGTGGCACATAAATTTCAAGGAGAAAATAAGTAGGTGTTTGTACCCTAACCACAGTAAAATGATAATATATATTTATAATATTTTAGGTATAAGTAGATGAGTCATGTACCAATGTGATGCATATTTTTTTGTAATTTTTTTCCAAGTAAATAATTAATTATGATTTTTTTATTACAACTTTTAAAAAATATAAAAAACTCTTATGTTTGACCACCTTAACTTCATCAAAACTTCATGAAATTCAATATATACATTTTTAATCCTAAAGTATGTGAAGCATAGAATGTGATACATGTTTTAGATTCAAAAAATGTGATACCATTTGAAAGCTATAGATTTTTTTCAATCAACCTATCAATTAGGACTTTTGTCATAATTCAAATAGAAAATGAAAAATAATTTATTAAATTCAAATTAAAGCATAATTTATATTGGTGGAAAGCTAAAAATCTCTTTTTAAAACCCTTTTCATTTCATCAATTTTGGGTAAAAAAAATTCATCATCCACATACCCTACACATACCCATCATATCACCACTTTTTGGCCCATCATGATCTTGCACATACCCGATATATACATTTGCATTTATCATTTGTATTCTTATTGATGTATCCCCTGGTGATTGGATAGTATTAAAAGTGCATTTTTATTCTTGTTCTTGTATCTTGTGTTGTTTGGACAGTATTAAAAGTGGAATGGTTATAGATTGATATTTCTAAGTTGTCTACCAATTTCCATTGGTATGTTGCAATACATTACTTTTATTTTTATTGTAAAATAGAGCTATCAATTAGTCAACTCAAATTGCAACATTTTGTCCCTGCAAAAAGTTCCTAGAACAATGTTTATGGAATCGAGCTTTGTGGATTGGTCTCCAGAGCCCCCCAATATTGATTTGTTGACATCTCCCATTGGTTCCACCGTAGATTCTAGCTCTGGGGGCATAAACCACCATCCTTTAGATCTTGATTCCATAAGTATAAATTTCCTTTTTGTTATACCTATTGCAAATTTGTTGTTATTGTTTCCATTTTTCTTTGCTTTAAGGTGTATACACACATGGGTGAAGCTAACAAACCATATAGATGTGGAAGTAGATACACATTGATATTTTTCAGCATACAAAAATATCCCTTTCATGTTTTTGTATATGTATATGTATACGTATGTATATATATATGTATATGTATATGTGTATGTATATGTATGTGTATATGTATATGTATATATATGTATATGTATATGTATGTGTATGTGTATATATGTATATGTATATTTATATGTATATGTACATGTATATGTATATATAAAATTGAGAGGGATGCAAAGCAAACACTACAATATGATAGATCAGATATGAAGATAGTAGATTTCCCCCAACCTTTTAATTGTGTGATGTGTGATGGAACTCCATGAAATTTTGTGTGGGTGTTTCATAATGTTCTTGGTCAATGGTTTTGCTAGAGTTTGCGAGCCTCCACGATGCAAAAAAATGGTGGGAAGGATACTAAGCACGCGGGTTGTGTGCTTTTGGTTTTAATTCCATATATTTGTTCTTGCATAGATACATGCCTACAAAAATCCTTATATACACTTGGCTTCCACAACGATGACAATGCAGGACCACAAAACTCTCAATCAAACTCAACTTATCAAAAACTGAACCAAATCTTGCTTGTCCTTTCAATTAGGACTCATCCAACCTTCACAAAACTCTTGATTTCTAGACACCAAACTGAGATTTATTTCAAGACACCAAACTTATTGAAGATTCCTCAAAACTCCTTAAAAAAACTAAAATGATTGACTCATACCCTTCCTCAACATAAGCATCTCAAACCTAAAACCTCTTAATGCAGTTTGTTCAAAATCAACATATATTCCCATTTCGACCACATCAATGAACAACTTCACATTCCCAATCCAATTATTCCCTACTAAAGCTACAAGCATGTGTAAATAAGCCTGAAAAATCATATTATACCATTCCCCAATCTTTATTCATGAGTTTCCAACAAAATTGTATTCTAAACCCTCATTGTTTATTCCAAAATAGGACTGTTACCATACTGTCCTAAAAAGACGGTATCAAGAATAAGCTCCTTAAATTATAAAATCACCAAACCTTGTCAAGAAGGGGTTTAAAATAAACCAAAAAAACCTATAAAATAATTTTTACCCAATAATAACACATCTTTATATCATCAAAACACAAAATCTTGACCATTCCCAATACTTTGCCAAAATAGGGTAGTCAATAAACAATGACTACAACTTATGAATTCACCACACCATATAAAGAAATAGTCTCAAACACATACAAACATATTTTAAAATAAATAACACTAAATGATAACTCTCATTTCACAATCTAAACTCATAAAGTCTCATTGTACATAGATTTACTAGTCATATTCATCATTTATAGACATAGGGCTTCATGGAATCTACCCAAAACCTTATCCTCAAACTATGCAACTTTGTGAAGTGTTAGAATGCATGATAAAATCCTTATAAACTAATTTATAGCAATTCTCATTAGTTAAATATGGAGAAACACAATTTTAACAACCCACTGCTTACCCTAGTTCAGGGTTTTACCCACCTGAAGGAAAATGCTTATAACTTTTACAATATTTAATGGATTTTGATAAAACAAAATGAAAAAGAAAATATATTCATAGGGATATCATTACCAATGGAGGAGGAGAGGATTATTACATAGAATGTGGTCGTACAATGGCCTAAAACACAAAAATTGCTAGTAAACTGTTGTAAAAATTGAGTATTCTATTGATTTAATCCCTCTTACATCATCCCTATACCCACCTAAAAGTTTTTGATGCTTAAAAAGGTTTAAATAAACAAACCCAATGCCTAAAACTACCCCTTTAACTACCTGGCCTTTGATATTCCGCTATTTGTCACACTTTGCATTTTTGCAATATTACTTTGACAACATTGTTTGCAACTTACATTTTGTATCCAATCACCTCAAAATGACTAACTAGGACCTTTTACAAGCTAAAATTATCCATTTATGCCTTATTACAACATAATATCAACTATACTAAATCAAATTCTAAGATTGCCTTATTGAGGCATGTTTATGCTGGGGTGCACCTGCACCACACAAACATCACTTCCAATTGGTTGCATGCATCCAATATTGCATTGTTGTAAACATGGGATATAAAAATAGTGAAATAATGGAAATGGTAAACACAAAAATATATAAAATCCTTATGTATATATTTTTATATATTCTAATGTTCAAACTATGATATTCCTTTTTTCATCATCCATAGATATACATTTATATACACATGGATACACATATATTTTTGTAATTACTAATTTAAATATATCTATGATTATACATATATATTCATATATGCTAATATGGTTGAGCTTGAATGTATGCTCCTAAGCTATGTGAGTACATTCAATTTCCACAACCCAATCAATTGTTGAATTTAAAAAGGCTAAAAAACAACATAACCATTTGTACTATAGCCAACATTGAGAGAAAATTTGTGCAAAGCACCATACAAAATACTTGCAACAAGGCTAACTATAACAAGCACACCTGTAGGTCTACCTATTGACAAGATTCCCTCACAGTGCCCATTGGAAATGGTAGTTGCCACCTCTTATATAAAATCTTATAACAATCCCCCTGTTGCACTAGCACAACAAAAACACCTTAAAGAAATATTCAATGAGTGTTACCTTTCTATGGTAAAACAGTTTCAACACCGCATAGATGAAATTTTGAACCCTTTGTTTGTCAAATATGTAGAGAAAGCTACATAGGGATGCACACTTGTATGTCGGTGTCAACAACAACATGTGTAAGATGTTATTATGAAAATGGCACCCACTGCTTGAGCTCTACAAATGGCATGGACCTAGGACCACAACCATTGTTACTAAAAAAGCTAACACGGGTTGAAGAAATGTGTATTGCTAGGGTGGCTCTAGTTTTACAAGTGTCCCATGCTAGAGGAGGTCAATTTAAATATAGTTGTCACATGATAAGCTTTTCTCAAGATATCTTGAGCATAGAAAAAACATTTCCATGTCGATTGCAATACCTTGAGGTTGTGATCATACGACGAACCACCATTGAAGGTGGCAATTACGACTGCTATATTAATAAACATCATGCCATGGATGCATTGAAATACAAAATTCAATAGGAAAAATACTACAATGATGTTGAGGCTCTTAATATGTTACCTGATGTTGTTGATGATCTCTCCAATTTCTTGCATACAATAGAGAAAGTTTCAATTCCATCAACCAGCTCAACAAATGCTACTTAAGATAAAAATGGCTCTTCAAAAAAATTATTATTTATCCCTTCCTTGACAAATGCTAGACGAGAGCTCCAAGAAATAAAATAGGTATTGAAAATTGAAAAAAGAGAGCATAATATCTTGTGTTCGCCTGAAATTAGCTCTTCTCCTATTAATGAATACAACATTGAAGGTTTATTTACAATGGCCTTTCCAACATTTTTCCCCATTGTAGTAGCACTTCCCCTTCAACTGAGAAATGTTCAAATTCACTTACATGAATATTCCCTCCACTTAATGAGATATTTTACCATAGATTTGGCAAACATGTCAGGTTTAGGTATTTCCTATACAACTTGATAATGAGACATTAAAACAAACAAACTATATTTGTCTTTGTTAGAGTGAATATGGAAGAAAAAATCCCAAAGTCATTGTCTACATTGCATGAATGGCTTCAAGCTGCTCCTAATGGCTAGATAGCTAAGCAATTGATGTGTTTTGGTGCATCATTGCACAAGACACATTCTTTTTGGAACTCTTGCCACACCCAACTATTTGTAATGATTGAACTACTTGGCATACCTACCCTTTTTTCACTTTGAGCTATGCAGACACAAAATGGGCTGATCTACAAAATGTTTTCTCTTTTGTGGCTTGTTTGGTGATGGAGCATTCAACAAAGATGCTAATAGATAGTGTTGTTCAGAATCCACATATAACATCTTTATATCTCCATCATAGATTCTCAATTTTCCATGAACAGGTGATTGAAAATCTTTTCCATGCAAAAGATAATTGGTATAGATATGAATGGTAGCATCATGGCTCTGCACATGTGCATGGTTTTTTATGGCTTCTAGAAGGCCCCAACATGGACACTCTTGATTGGTACAATCACCATGATGTTACCATGGCAAGACACTTTTTTGATAGATATGTTTCAGCTTGGAATCCATGTTGCCTTACACATAATTTCTCAGAATGTATCATTGTTCTGAAGAAAATCCGTGTTTGCTTTCCACAAGCCAGATTCTTTCCAGTGATCCAATCATAGATTATGAAGAGTTGCTAAATATAGTTCAAAGGAACACAAAATTATTTGAATATACTTGTTTAAGGAAAAAAGAAGAGAAATTACAATGTCGATATAAAGCACCTTGATAGCAACAACTTACCTCTACTTTGACATATGATGTTGTCTAACAAATCCTACTAGCCAACAAGAAATGATGGTCACCTAAATATTCATAGCCCACCCATGCTTTCAATGTGGCATGCCAATGTTGGTTTCCAGTCAGTTGTTTCTAGGAAAATTGTTTTAAATTGTATTTCTAAATATGCAGCTAAATTTGAGAAGAAATTAGAAAATTATCTCAGTGATATGTTGAAAATACTTGCAAAACAAATATAGTTAAGGATAGAGCATTGCTTGCATATCAAAAATTCATGATGAATATACTTGTTGAGTGTGACATCTTTATATAGGATAATTGCAACATGTTACAAAAAATTCCTCTTCTCACTTTAAGCTAACAATATGCTCATTTTAATGTTGGAAAAAAGGCATGGTTCTGTATAAATAAAGATGATGTTGATGAGACATGCAAAAAAATTATATTCACTGCTATATGCAAAGGCCTCAAGAGCTAGGTGGTGTATTCCTAATTGACTCAGTCTACTTATATAGACATTCATAGTAGCACAAAAAGGCCAAATAGAAACCGAGACACTAGCTTGCAATTGTCCTTTTGTACCCATTGTTCAAGACTATTTGTGTTGAAGATAACAAAATATTCGAGACATTTTGTTGGATTGAACTTATGTTATACAAATGTTTCCAAAATATACAAACATATATAGGTATTTCTAAATAAGAGATAATACAAAATTGGAAAGTGAACTGTCAATTTTTGGGGTCCTATGAACTTCTCTTGCTCTCTTAGGGTTTTTCACCTAAAAGGAGAGAGATAGGCACAAAATCTCAGGTGGTTCACTCAAAATAATGCATGTATTATGGAATTATGCATAAATTCAATGCTCTAGATGCAACAAACTGATGAAATTGATTCATTATTTATGCAAAACCTAAGAAAAATGAAGTGTTTGAAAACATAGTGTGATATGTAGAAATGAACTAGAAACATGAACAAATGAAAAAAATTGAATGATACTGAACAGAGTGCACTTGGAGATGAAATGATTATGTTGGAAGGTTTTGGAATTTGACAAAAATCATTGTTGATGACCAATGGGACTCATTCACCACTAATGGCGAATTAGTCCTGCTTCTGGCAAACTTTCATGAAATTGGTTTTCGACTGTCGGGAATTGAATTCTAATGAAATAAAATTTTCTAGCTTGGAAGTGGGACTCATTCACCACTGGTGGAGAATCATTCCTACTCCAAAAATCTACAAATTCAGGGGTCAACTTTGTGGGTCCAAATCTGCACTTGTCTTCTTGTCAGGTTGACGAAACCAAATCTACAGAAAACAGGTTGATTGTTGTCTCCAAGCTTGAATTAGGGTATAGTTGAATTGAATATATTTGATGAATTTTTGACCAATTTTCAACACCTATTTGTTTGAAAAAAATTCCTACAAGACCTGCTAATACACATGCCAAGAGGGGAAAAATGGTTAAGGGTTAGAGTATAGGGATTTTCCTTGGTCAAATCCCACTTTGGTAATCAAACCCTTGATAAAGAAATGAAATGAAAACAAGAAATGAATGATGAATAAAAAACATACAAGTGTCCTAAACTCACCAAATCCTTGTTCTTGAAGTCTGAAGATATGTCAATGGTTGCTCCAAGATGCTTGATAATTGCTTGATTGAATGATGCAAAATACTTGAATGAATGGGTGAATTAGTGAAATTGATGAATTAGGTGAATGTGGGTTAAAATGGATGGAAAGACACTTATTTATACGTAGGCATGCCTTAATTAACCAAAAATACAACATCACAGGTTGACATAAGATCTTAATGAATAAAAATCTGAAAGAAATTTGAATTTATTTTGAATTTTGAGCCAAGAGGGACTCATTCACCACCCATGGCGAATAGGTCCCACTCTAGGCTTACAAGTTGGTTTCAAGAACTAAGTCATATTTAATGAGTTTTTTCAAGTTTTTATTATAAAAAAAAGTTAATTAAGGCCTATAAGTGCATAAATGGGTAAAATAAAGCATAAGAAAGGTGTAATTAGAAAGCCTAGAAAAGCGTGAAAGATTGTTACAAGACTTTACAAACAATTTGAAATAGGACTTGATAAGGGATAAAAAGATGATATTTAGACGAATTATAATAAGAAAAGTCTAGAAAAGTGTAGAAATGTGTCAGAGTACTTCACAACACCTTCACAAGACATCATAATTTAAATATTCAAGACCTAATGTGAATGCATAAGTTACATTGCAACATTAAACCTAAGAAAAATAAGTGAAGAATCATAGGAAAAAGACCTAAATGACCATGAAAATGTGCAAGGTCCATTTTTCTATGGTACATTTAGCCCCCACTTTAGTGAGAGGATGAACTTGTTTCAAACTCGCACTAAAGTAGCCATTCATATCGAGAGGGATCCAAAATGAACTTATGCTAGAAAGATGGAACGCCAACAACCAAGAGGGATGATCAAGCTACCAGGATGAAGATACCATGGAAAACTAAACATAAGAGCAAAGGAACACACATATGGAAGAGAAAGAGAAAAAGGAGAGGAAAAGGAAAGGGTTAGATCAAGCTTTGATCATTTTTTCTGCTAGTTGTGAATCATATCTAGGTTGTTTGTCCAAAAAATAAAATGTATACTCACTCTAGGGTGAAATAACTCATGTTAGTGCACCAAGTGAGAAGGAAAAAAAGGTAAGAAATATACACTTAGCTAGTATGCACTCACAAACACATAGGTGGCTATGGAAAAATTTGTGCCTTGGAATGGGCTTCCCGCTCAACCATATCAAAGTTATACCTCTTGATAACTTTAATAAAGTTCCACAAAGGAAAATTTCAGTTCATGCTTCATGAGACAAGAAAATATTCATATGCTTAGAACTCATGAACAAGAAGGATGACACCATAGGCATGCAAGTTGTGTTATGCAAGGTGGCCATATGAATGCAAAAATGTAAAATGTAAAAGAAATGTTCAAATGAGTCTTGTTAAGTTCACATGAGGTCTATCACTTAGGGAAAATTATGTCTAATGTCTCCAAGAGAGGACCAATCAAAGAAAATAATATTTGCAACTTAGGGGATGCAGTGCATCACATCAGGCCACTGAGAGGAATGTAATATGCTAATATAGATAATTCTTATGAAGGAAATCACACCGAATGTCATCCACAAAGTGACAAATGGGTCGTATGAAGTGACAAGGCTGCACTAAGAACTAAAAGTTCAAATGAATAATGCTAATGTATTCCCCCACTTTAAAAAAATTGCTACACATCATTCTATGAGCAATTACTTTAAAGTAGCAAAGAAAGATGCAAAAGGAAAACAAGATATGAAAGCCAACTTGGAAAGCCCCTATGCCAAGTCATATGTTTTTGAGTAAGGATGTATTGTGCAAATGAAAAAGAAACAAAAGGAAGAGGGGTTTCCCCAAAAAGGAACACACCAAACATATAAGGGATCTATGGATTTGGGGTCAGTATGTTCATTGCTGCAATATTTTGATTAAAGAGCTCAAAACTGTCATTATTCCCCAAATACATAGAACTGGAAGAATGACACAAAGAGAGTGAAAACAAAAGAAAAAGAAAGTTTGTTTTGGGTCAACATGGAAGAGACATTGCAGTCTCAATGTCTTTCATTTTATCCAAAAGGAGAAACATCATTGAAAAAGAAAATGAAAAGGTGAAAGAAAAGGAAAAGCTTTTGGGTCAACATGAGGGAGACATTTTGGTTGTAATGCCTTGCATCTTCCCCAAAAGAAAAAAAAAGGAAACAAAAGAAAATTAAAAAGTAAAAAGGAAAAGGGACCATTCAGGTCAACATGGAAGAGACATAGGGCATCTCAACACTTTGTGTCATCCCCAAAAGGAAAACACAGAACCAAAGTGAACAAGAAAGTAAAATGACCTTTTGGGTCAACATGGAAGAGACATAGGGCATCTCTATGCTTTGCATCATCCCCAAAAGGAAAATACAAAACAAAAGTGAAAAAGGAAAAATAAAGGAAGACCATTTGGGTCAATATGGAAGAGACATAGGGCATCTCAACACTTTGCTTCATCCCAAAAAGGAAAACACAAAACAAAAGTGAACAAGAAAGTAAAAGGACCTTTTGGGTCAACATGGAAGAGACATAAGGTGTCTCTACACTTTGTGTCATCCCCAAAAGGGAAACACGAAAAAAAGGTGAACAAGAAAGTAAAAGAACCTTTCAGATCAACATGGAAGAGACATAGGGAATCTCTATGCTTTGTTTCATCCCCAAAAGGAAAACACAAAACTAAAGCGAAAAAGGAAAAATAAAGGAAGACTATTTGGGTCAACATGGAAGAGACATAGGGCGTCTCAATGTTTTGCATCATCCCCAAAAGGAAAACACAAAACAAAAGTGAACAAGAAAGTAAAAGGACCTTTTGGGTCAGCATGGAAGAGTCATAGGGCATCTCTATGCTTTGGATCATCCCCAAAAGGAAGACACAAAACAAAAGTGAAAAAGAAAATATAGTGTATGACATATAGAATACTAGAGGTACAAATAGAGGAAGTGCACAAAGAGAGGAAGAAAATAAAACTCACATTACGAGGGAACGCAATACACACATGCAATCAAAGAAAAGAAAAATAAAAAGGAAGATGTAAAAGTCTAGTAATGCAAATGCAAGTCAACCATTAAGTGATTTATTTTCTTCACAAGCTCAAATAGTATAAGCCGAAGATGAATAACGCAATTAAGAGACAAGGACAAATGCATAACTAGGACAAGGTTATCAAATTCTTTTCCCCACTAAGTGTAAGGAAAGAATGAGCAAAGGTGGGTGATGGGAAGGATCATGCAAAAATGAGAATGGAAAATTCTAAAACTATTACATGATGAGGGGAGTTGGTTTAAGGAATTATGGGATGATAGGATAATAGTCAGCATCAGTGAAGTGATACTTATTCAGTATGTCCTTGAATGTTTGACATTCATCACTACAATGTCTAAGGGCACGATGGTATTTGCAATATGGTATGTTAGAATCTTTAGGGCGGATGACCAACCTATTTGAAGGTTGTAAGAGTATGAGACTTTTGTTTAGAAGCATTTTTAGTTTCCTTTACATTTAGGTGGTGGATAGAGAGGAAACCTTCACTTTTTCAATTTGTAAGGTTTTTTGCATTTACAAGATTCAACTTTTTCATGGATTGAAGGAGGAGGAGGACCCATGGGGATCCTAGCATCCTTATCATTAGAATCATGTAAAGGTTGTTTGCATGGAAGGAGAACATTCAAATCAAGAGGGGAATCAAAGATCACTATGCCATCATCCTAAAGTCTCCAATATTCAAATGGAGGCTTTTTTTCATCAAGAGGATCTTGGTATCCTAATCCTATTGTGTTTTCATTTGTTGGTTTTTGTTCTAAAAGTTGGTGAATGTCATGTTCGGTTGTTGTGTCACATCCTTGTTTTTTTAAGATAGTAAAACCTTGGACATAAGTTTCTTCAAGGTTAATTGGTGTGTTTGTAACTTTATTATCATAGAATGGTTAAAGATGTGGTGGTGTAGAAGAACTAGGTCCACTTGTTGAAGGGAACTTAGGTCCTTTATTCATTTCAGTTTGTAAGTAACCAAACATGTCAGGAGGTGAGACAATAGAAAGGTCTTGTGACTTCATGGATGGGTAAAAGGCTACATTGGCTTCAAGGTTGTTAGGGAAGTCAAGTAAGAACTTTTTCATGGTATCATCATCTTCTCCAATGATGTCAACAACATGAGGACATACATGGGGAGTTGAAGGAGCATGAGGAAGTTCAAGGTCATTAGGATCACAACTAAAGGCACAATTTGACATGTCCATTAAGGATTTTAATGAATACCAAAATTTATTAAAGAAAAAGGCCATTTTGACAATGAGTGAAAGTAAACTAATGCGTAGGAAAGTTGATAAGACAAAAAAATGGAAAGTATGATAGAAAGTAACAACAAAAAATTTTAATGTAGAAAATGCCTAAAAATGTAGTTCAAAATGTGCAACTAGACTGCTTTTCCCAAGGTGGTGAATGAGTCGAAGGAGTAGTTTTTTTTTGTGATTTTTAGAAAATTGAAAGTGATTTTCATGATTTTTTTATTCATAACTAAGATGCAGATGCAAAATTTTAGTTTTTGCAATGTTTTGAAGTGCAAAAATGAAATCTATATGAGATATTCACTAATGCAAGTTTGTAAATCCTAGGATGAAAAAATAATGCACAAGCTAATGCAAAATATAATGCTATGAGTCCTAGGATGTAAATGGAATGAAAAATAGAAAGAGAATGTTCAATATGCAGGTTCACCAAAATCAACTTTCAATTTTTGGGGTGATATGAACTTCTCTTGCTCTCTTAGGGTTTTTCACCTAAAAGGAGAGACAGGCACAAAAAATGAGGTGGTTCACTCAAAATAATGTATGTATGATGGAATTATGCCCAAATAAAATGATCTATTTGTAGAAAGCTAATGAAATTGATTGATTATTTATGCAAAACCTAAGAAAAATGAAGTGTTTGAAAACACAATGTGATATGTAGAAATGAACTAGAAACATAAACAAATGAAAATAGAATTGAATGAGACTAGACAGAGTGCACCTAGAGATGCAATGCTAATGTTGGAAGGTTTTGGAACTTGACATAAATCACTGTTGATGACCAGTGGGACTCATTCGTCGCTGATGCTGAATCAATCCTGCTTCTAAAAATCTTTCCTAAAAATGATTTCTGACTTTTGGGAACTGAATTATGATGAAATCAAATTTTCTAGCTTGGAAGTGGGAATCATTCACCATTGATATAAAATTAGTCCTCCTCCAAAAATCTACAAATTTAGGGGTCAACTTTATCAGTCTAGATCTGCACTTGTCTTCTTGTTAGGTTGATGAAACCAAATTTTTAGAAAATGGGTTGAATGTTGTCTCTAAGCTTGAATTAGGGTTTAGTTAACTTGAATAGCTTTGATGACTTTTTTACCACTTTTCAACATTTATTTCTTTGAAAAATCTTCCTACAAGACTTACAAACACACATGCAAAGAGGGGGAAAATGGTCAAGGGTTAGAGTATAGAGATTTGCCTTGGTCAAATCCCACTTTGGTAATCAAACCCTTGATAAAGAAATGAAATGAAAAAAAGAAAGGAATGATGAATAAAAAACATGCAAGTTTCATAAACTCACCAAATAGACTTGTTGAAATTTGAAGATATGTCAATGGTTGCTCTAAGATGCTTGATAATTGCTTGATTTAATGATGCAAAATGCTTGAATGCTTTAATGAATGGGTGAATTAGTGAAATTGATGAATTAGGTAAATGGGGGTTAAAATGGATGGAAAGACACTTATTTATATACACTTATGCCCTAATTACCCAAAAATACATCATAGGTCGAGATAAGGTCTTAATGAATAAAAACCCAAAAGAAATTTGAATTTATTTTTAATTTTGAGCCAAGAGGGATTGATTTGCCACCCATGCTGAATGGGTCCCACTCTAGGATTGCAAGTGTGTTTTAGGAATTAATTCATCTTAAATGAGGTTTGTATTAAAAAACACACTTAATTAAGGCTTATAAGTGCATAAAGGGGTCAATTAAAGCATAAGAAAGGTGTAATTAGCAATGACAATCCTAGAAAAGCATGAAAGCTTGTTACAAGACTTTACAAGACTTTACAATAGGACTTGATAAGGGATGGAAAGATTATATTTAGATGAATTATAATAAGAAGAGTAGAAAAGTGTAGAAATGTGTTACAACACTTCACAACACCTTTACAAGACATCATAATTTGAATATTCAAGACCTAATGTGAATGCATAAGTTACATTGCAAGATTAAACCTAAGGAAAATAAGCCAAGAATCATAGGAAAAAGACCTAAATTACCATGAAAATGTCCAAGATCCATTTTTCTATGGTACAAAAAGTTTTTAAAACAACTCATTATCATCCTTGGCATGTTAATAGACTTCTGATTGCATCCATGATTGAAGAAGAACATGGTAGTGATACTAATGATTTGAACCATCAACCTTCTATGGATGAATATGAATGGGAAGTTTTCTCTCAACTTGGTGCTACTACTAACTTTAGTATAAATCAGCTCTAGGTATTGGGTAGGTAGGACTTTGATATGAAATATTCATGGAATACAAACCATGTGCCTAAACAACTTCATAATATTTCTTTGTAGTTCATCCCATTAGCCAAGGAACAACGTGAGCAAGCTATGATACAATTTTTTCCTATAAATACATCAACCCATCAGATCTTACCAAAACAACAATTGGCTCTTCAAATCATCTAGTCCCATCGCATGCAACCTTTCCCCAAAGGCCCTCTTTGAATGATCATTCAAGGGATAGCTGGCATTGGAAAATCCTTTTTGATAAATTGTATCATACAACAAATAAACACCTCTACTACTAGATCCAATAGCTCGTTACTCACATTGGCTCCCACAGGTGTTGCTACATACAATATATGTGCCTCCACAATCCATACAACCCTCCAAATTCCCATAAAGGATATGAATCCTTTGCAAGGCCATCCATTAAAAATATTCCAAGAATAATTTAAATATATTCAAATACATTTTGATAGATGAAATTATTTTTCTAGGTCCAAAGTTGATGAAAATAAATAGCCAATTGTGCCAAGCATTCCCTAATAACCAGGGGGAGTCATTTGATAGTGTTTCTATCATCCTTGTTGGTGATCTTGCACAATTACCACCTATCATGGATACCCCTATTTATGCTTCACACTCATTGGTTGTAGCCTTATGGCATTTTTTCATAGTCTCGATGACATTGGACACTATTTTCTGCCAAAAAGAAGATATCCCTTCCCAACAAAAGTTCCAAACAATCCTTCTCCATATAGGAAATGGTGAGGCTCTCTACAATGACTAAGAAGTGATTATGAAACAAAAAGATCAAATTCTCTCAACCAAAAAAAGAGAAAAATTTGATGTTGCTACACATTTTTTTGCCACAAATGACTTAGTCATGGGTGATCCCACAATACTAGTTTACAATTTGTGGCCAAACTAGACACTGAACTAAATTTTCTAACTAAATCTTCACTTTTGGGCACCGATAGTGGGTAAACCGTGAGGAATTTGAAGATGATGCAAACTAGTGATTTGTGAAATTTTGTTTGTAGATTCTAAATATATTTTTTTCAAAAATTTTGGAATCAGATTGCACTTCTTTTTCCATCTCCTTGAAAACTACTTTTTTTTAGTAAACACCATTTTTAAGGAGTGACGCTCACCATATAACACAATTTTTTTTCCATGAAGGATAAAATTCTTTTTTTTCAAATTTAGATTTGTAACTATGATATCTAGTGCTTCCAATTGGTTTCATAGTGTTTTATTGAATATTTTTTCCTTAACCAATTTTCAAGTCAAACCAATTACAATTCAGAAATAGGTAGACTATATAACACAAATTTTTTGTATGTATCAAATTTTATTTTTTTGTTGGATCAAGGACTTCAATATCTAGTGCACTCATATTTTTTAATTTTTTTTTACAATCTTCTATTTTTCCACATGTGCAGAACATAAAGCTTGATTTTTGGTGAAAAACCTACATTCACAAGAAATAAAAAATAAATGTAATAATAAAATTAAATTTATTTAAAATTATATATTTGGAAAGCTTATAATAAGGACTACATACTTAAAAAAATGAATTTTAAATGAAGTCATTTGATTCCCCAAAAGGTAAATCAAAAGTAGTTTTTTATCATCGTTTTGATAGGTGTAAAGGAGACTCCGTTATAGGTATGGTTGAAAAATAGTGGGGTTCTATCCAAGGGGGTTTGATCAAGCCCTCTTTAATTGGAATGCTTTAAATGAAACTTTTAAAGGCTTAAATCATTATATTTTCTAAAAATATATGATTTCATCAAAAATCAAAATCTCCCAAAAGTTGTAAACCAGCTTTGTGGGATCACCCTTGTATTCCACAACAAAAAAAATGATCAAACAGTTAAACCTACCCATATCCATTAGCATTGCTCAAGTAGTACAGCTAAAAACATCTGATCATGGAGATGATGACTAGCTTCTCCCAAAACTACTACTTTGTGTTGGTGAACAAGTGATGCTAATAAAAAATTTGTGGATACAAGCAGTCCTAGTCAATGGATCCCTTGGTCTTGTTACAACTATTGTGTACAATGAACATAGTAAATTTCCAGATCCACCTAACTATGTTGTTTTTCACTTCCAAAATTACATTGGTCCACCATGGGACCCAAAAAACCCAAGAGACATCCCCATTCTAGCTATAACTCAGGCTAGTCGAACACAGATACCACTCACCATAGCATGGGGAATCACAATACATAAAGCACAAGGATTAACATTATACAAATCAACAATAAACATAGGAAGAAAAGAGAGGCAAGGGTTGAATTTTACAACTATCTCTCATGTTAAATCAATTGAAAGACTCTGCATTGATCCAACATTATCATTTGAGAGATACTCCAAACTTAGCAAAAACAAATACATTACTCGAGATTGCAACAAAGAGATGTTTTTGGAACAACTCCAACCCCTGCCAAATTCTTTCGTCCCTAGCTTGTGCTCCAGCTTATAAAAAAGGCTCTAAAACAATTATTCTCACATTTTCTCTAGGCTGTATACCATCCTCTTTTCAAGGATTTCTAAATTAAATTTTACAAAAAACATACCAAGTAATAATTTGTACCAAATGGGTATAATGCCAAAGATACATAGAGATACTAAGAAAAAATAAGCAAAGGGAAAAATTGTACACGCCAATGTCATTTTTTAATCATTCCATTCTATTAAAGTATATATTCAACTATTCCATAAACTTGTTCAACAATATTGTTTTGTATTTCACTAGTTGGTTTTAAATTATGCACCTATGCTCTATTTCCCATTTTTTGTGCCTATATACTCTATGTTTGATTGCCTCATTAAATTCCCCCCATTTATTCAATGCTTTGCATCCTCTTTATCTTTACACATTAAGGATAATTTTGTTCTTGTTTACTATCTTTTGTACCTTCAACAATACATATTTTGTTAAATTCAGTATGCAAATATGCACCCATAAATATTAATATAGTGACTTCTCATTTCAACATTTTGTTGCATCATACTTTTTGTATATCGAATTTAGAAGAATACAATCTTCTATATATTCCACCTATCCATATTTGTATAAGTTTTTTTAAATTCCATGATGTCAATTCTTTATTACCATAGCTACAATTCTCCTTCAATTGATTTTAACATGCAATACTCTATACATATAGTTGTAGTTGTTACAAATTGATACATATGTAGATATAAACAACTTCAAGTGTTAAAGATGCACAAAGATTGCAACCAACAATAAGTAGAGCTTGAAAGTTCTATAAGTCAATAACGTGTTTTGAAAATTTTAGTTTATTAAACTATATATGCACATAATCTAGAAACATTCTCAATAAAAATTATATTCTATTTACTAATAAGTTTAAAATTTTGCAACCATGTTGTGTTTTCTATTTTCTCTACCTATATACCCCGAGTTATGACATTTTTCCTTCATGCTTTGCTTCCACAGATTCTTATGTCTTCTTGTTAGCTTTTGTATTAGCTTTATTTGATTCAAATAGCTGCAAATGTTGATCTACAAAATTCTCTTTTCATAATTTCACTATTTCACTCTCCCTATATATTGCATTCAAAAATATATACTTGTCTACATTGATTTTTTTCTCATATATGATAAAACTCCATTCTATTTGTGATGGGTTGGTCGGGCCTGTTTATAATTAAGATGGAGTTTGTTGATTGCGTGGTTTGGAAATCGTGGAACTGGTTGCCTCATTCAACATAAATAGAATGGTAGGTTTTTGCTCTCGTGAGGGTTGATACATCTTGGCATTGTTGTGTGATGCCACGAAAGGGAGTACATGTAATATTCATTATTCTAATATGAGGATGTCTATTGTTTTGCTTCCATTGTGAAATGATGCACCATGGTGTTGGCTTCATAGTAGACTACTAAAAAAAGCTTTCATCCACCTCCATTAGATACTAGATTGGAGAGCTTCCCAACTATTCCACTCCATAATCTATAGCATTTTGGCTTCTATTGTTGCTATAAATCATTTTGCGATGCCATTTTTTTGTTCCATACACATCTAACTAGAGACATATATTTTGATATATTCAAATAAAGTGTTTCTTTGCAGTAATATCATGTTGGGCTCAATGAAAACATAGATGAACAAGGAGATATGAAACCCATGTGTCAGACAATTGGTACCTGAAAGAGGACCATAGCTATATGCATAAACAAGGTTTGTTTTACAGATTTATATTTTCCTGAGTTATACATTTAACCCTTTTCTTCCTCCATGGCTAGATAGCCTCCATATATTTGTTGCTATATATATATATATATATATATATACATTCATGCATAGATTCTTACATGCACTTGAATACAATAAATATAGTCTATTCTACACATTACATTTGTCCATGTTCCTATAGTTTCATTTTCAACTAATCAAAAAAATTATCTAGATGTGCTGAGAAATTCTAACCACAGCTGCTCTGATGGAAACCCTGGTGGAAATTTTAAACAAATAGCTAATAGGTAAATGCCAACTGTTACATAGATTTCTTGTTTTGTATTAATATTTTGCATGATATTCTCTTTCTTTCATCTCTTTGAAGCTTCCTGTAACAAGGTCTTTGTTACCATAGTTTAGTTGAACTATATTCTTCATCAAACATAAGATTGACTTGTACCTTTTGACTAGTTTCTAATTTTTTTGGCTCGTGTATGCTCCTTGGCCTCTAGCTATTGTTTATTGTTATCTATGTTCATCCTTGGTGCTATATGTATTTTTTACAACAAAAGCTTTGTATAAGAAAGTATTCATATATGTAGTTTACAACTTCTATTCTCCATATGTTAAACTTCCATTTAATATCTATTTTAGATGATCTACCATTTGAGAGATTCTAAAACAACTATTACAAAAACACTTGAGAACCACAGGTAAATGATAGATGGTAAAAAAATTGACATCAAATACAAGTTTAAGAGAGGTAGAAAAACATACACAGGCCAAAAAATTTTTAAAAAGGCGAATGGTTCCCATTGATATCCCATTTACGAGCGATTCTAAAGTGTTATTGTACATCTTGCAACTGCTACATAAACTACTTGTCTTGTTAAATACTCTGTTTTGCACTTCATTCTAATTCTGGTATACTTTTGTATTGTGGGTTTATACTTTATGTTACAACACCATTGATAATACACACTTAAAAGATTGCAAAAAAAATTCTTAAATTAGATTTCCATTGAAGTAGTGTTGCTTTCATTTCTAACATTTGGTATCAGAGCCTAGCCAACATTGAATCTTGTGTGGTAGTGTGGAAGTTGTAGCTGTAGTGGGATATTTGGTTGTATTTTTTTTGTAGATCTTGTGTTGAAATTATGGCTGCATCCATCATTTCATCAACCTCTCACTTGGATATTGAAAATCTCAATGACATAGGGTATGAGTTGTGGAAGCTGAAAATGGAAGAAACCAATGGTTGGCTATTAAAAGGGAGAAGAAACCCAATGATGTCTCTCAAGATGAGGGGGATATACTGGATAAAAAGGCATAGGGTAAAATTTGGTTGTCTTTCTGACTCTGTCTTGTTGAATGTTTCAAAAGAAGAGATTGCACATAAATTGTGGAATTATTTGGGTGACATCTACCAAGCCAAGAATATGGTAAATAAAATTTATTTAAAGTGAAATTTATTTTATTTGAAAATGAAATAGGGTGAGTCACTTGCAGAGAATTTAAATTATTTTAACATGTTGATGAGTCAACTTGTTTCAATAGATGTTGAAGTAGATGAGGAAGATAAGCATGTATCTTGATTCTTTGTTCTTTACCTGAGTCATGGGATAATGTTATTCTTGCTATTACTACTAACCTCATAGATTTGAAGGTGGATGTTCTTGTTGTAGGTTTACTAGCATAGGAACTAAGGAAGAAGAGTATGGATAGTTTAGGGGATGCTCTTAGTTTTAGGGGAATGTCTAAGGAAAGGGGACTGAAAGGAGATCAAAAAAGGGCTAAGGACAAGTCAAAGGGCCATTCTAAGACTTCTAGAAAGAAGAATAGAGTTAAGTGTTAGGACTACGATAAAAGGGGACATGTAAAGGAGTATAGAAACCCAAAAAGGGAGAATTTTTCTAATAAGTCCTTGAATGCAGGTGAAGATGTTTTAATTTCTTCTTGTAATGTTGTTTATAATGATCATTGGTTGGTTTAATCAATATGCTTGTTCCATATGGCCCCATGTAAAGAATGGTTCTCCACATATGATAAATATGATGGAGGTAATATATACCATGGAGAAAACTCTTCATATCTGATTGTTGGGAAAGGCAAGGTATTGTTTTGTTTTAGTGATGGGAGGATTAAAACCCTCCTTGAAGTTTATCATGTTCCTGGATTAGCTATAAATCTGATTTTTGTTTCAAATCTAAATGATTTGGGCATACATGTAACTTTTGAAAAGCATGGCTACAAATTAGGAGAGGAAACTTGGTGGTAGTGAAGGGGACAAGATTGGGAAACATGTTCAAGCTTGAAGACACTATAGTTTGTAATTCCTCCTATGTATCTGAGGCTAGTAATAAAAATGCATGTATGTTGTGGCACCATATATTGGGCCACACAAGTAATAATGTATTAAAAACTATTAAGAATAAAAATTTGTTAAATGGTTTCTCGTATTTTGATGAGGACTTTGATTTCTGTGAACATTGTGTGTTTGGTAAACAAAATAGAAAATATTTTTCTTAAGGAAGCAATAGAGAAAAAGAGAAATTAGAAATTATTCATATGGATGTGTTTGGGCCTGTGGATATTGAATCTATCAGAAAATATCATTATTTTGTTACTTTTATTAATGTTGTATCCAAATTTACATGGATTTATTTTGTGAAACATAAATCAGAAGTTTTCACTAAGTTTAAGGAATTCAAAGTCTTAGTAGGGAACCAATCAGGTTTAAAGATTAAAATATTAAGATTTGACAATGGAGGGGAGTCTTTCTCTAAGGAATTTGATGATTTTTACAAGCATGCAGGTATAATTAGAAAAAAGATAACTTTGTATACACCACAACAAAATGGTGTTGTAGAAGGATGAACCAAATGATTATGGAAAGATCCAAAAGTATGTTGAGTGATTCAAAGTTGGATAAATGATTTTGGGAAGAGGATGTGTGTACTACTTGCTACTTTAAAAATAGATCTCCTTGTAAGGCTCATGATTGGACTTCTTATGAAGTGTGGATAGGTAAGAAACCTTCAGTTTCAAATTTAAAGGCTTTTGGCTGTGAGGCTTTTTTCCATGTACCTAAGGAAAAGTGATCTAAGTTGGATCCAAAAGTAGAAAAGTGTACATTCATTGGGTATGGTGATAATATTATAGGTTATAAGCTTTGGAATCCACTAACTTGCAAGATTATCTTTTCTAGATATGTTGTTAGGGAACATAGAGTTATTTCTAAACCAGAACAACCAAAAGAAAAAGAAGAAAAGGGAAAGAGAGTGCACTTTGAGTTAGAGCACTGAGATGCACCTCGGGAAGAACATAATGATGGATTGGGGGGTGAAGAATAAGAAGAATATTCAAGTATTTCCAATGAAGATGAATCTATTGTTATAGAAGAAGTTGGTACAAATGATCATACAAAACAACTAGTTGAGTCTCTTACTCCACCCTTGAGGAGATCTACAAGACAAAGAAATCCTATTTATAGGTATAGTCCACAAGATTTCTGTTGTGGATATGCTTTATTGAGTACTAATGATGAACCTAGATCCTACAAAGAAGTTATTTCTGTAGATGATAGTGAGTCTTGGAAGTTAGCCATGCATGAGGAGATGATGACCTTAGACTCTAATAACCCCTGAGATCTTGTTCGTTTTCCTAAAGGAAGAAATTCCATAGGATGTAAGTGGGTCTTCAAGAAGAAGTTTGGAGAAGATTATTCATTGGAGAAGTACAAGGCTAGATTGGTAGCCAAGGTCTACTCCCAAAGAGAGGGAGTTTATTTTGGTGAGATATTCTCTCCTATTGATAAATTGACTTCTATTAGATTTATCTTATCCATTGATGCAACTTATGATTGGGAGATTTAGCAAATGGATGTTAAGACCACATTCTCGCATGAAGATCTTGAAGAAGAAATATATATTCAATAGCCTATAGGTTTTGAATCAAAAGGAAAAGAACTTTGGGTTTGTAGGTTAAATAGGTCTCTTTATGGTTTAAAACAGTCCCCCAAAATGCGCTATCAAAAGTTTGATTTTTATTTTTTAAATTGGGTTTTGTTAGAAGTGGGGAGGATCAGTACATTTATATTCATTATTTTGGTGATTCTATGCTGATTATTATTTTGTATGTTGATGACATGTTATTTTTCAATGATACTAAGGATATGATTATTGAGATTAAAGCCAAAATTTTAGGTGTATTTGATATGAAGGATCTTTGAGCTACCAGGTATATTCTAGGAATGGAGATTAGAAGTGACAAAGGTAACAAAAAGATTTGGTTATCACAAAGTAAGTATGTGGATACTATTTTGCAGAGGTTTTGTATGAAATGTTATAATCGAGTTAGAGTTCCTTTATTGATTGCTACTAAGCTTTCATTAGATATGTGTCCAAAGACAGAGGATTGTCATGAGGATATGTCTAATGTACCATATGCTTGTGTTGTAGGGTGTTTGATGTATGTAATGGTTTGCACTAGACTAGATATTGCACAAGTAGTGGGAGTTTTGGGATGATTTATGTCTAGCCCTGATAGACAACTTTGGAATTATGCAAAGAGGGTGTTGAAATATCTTGTAGGTACTCCTAATCATTGTTTGGTTTATTTTGGTACTGATAGTGCTAATAAATCTTTGGACATACAAGGTTTTGTTGATGTAGATTGGGAAGGTGACTTGGATAGTCGAAGGTCCACTAGTGGCTATGTATTTACTCTATTTGGAGGTGCAGTGAATTGGATGAGTAAGAGGAATACCACAGTTGCTTTGTCTACCACTGAAGTAGAGTATATGTTTGATACCATGTCTCTAAGGAGGTAGTTTGGTTTAGGAGACTATGTATAGGTATTGGATTTTATTGCAAGATCATTTTGATTGGTTGTGATAGCCAGAGTGTTATTTGTTTGGCCAAGAATCCTATGTATCATTCTTAGACTAAGCATGTTGATGTACTATATCACTTTGTTTAAGAGCTAGTTACAAATGTAAAAATTAAGATGAAGAAGATAGATAATCTAAAGAATGTTGTAGATTCATTGACCAAACTTGTGAGCACAAAGAAGTTTGTGTGGTACAGAGAGGCCATGGGACTCATTTCTAGTGCATGATTATTTTGATTTGATTTTCTATGGGTTGATTTACAATTTATAATTTCAAGTGGGAGAATGTTGGGATAAGGTGCCATTTACCTTGTAAATCCCAATATTTTATTTATTCCTTTTGTTATTTGTTATTAGAAATTACCCATAAGAAGTGGTACAAGTTTCACCAGTAGTGGTAAAAATTATTTACTATCCACAGTAGGTTTCAGAGTTATCAAAAATAATTATGGAGTGAATTTTACTGTTAGTAAATGTACAAACTTATGGTAAAAGAGGTTAGGCATTTCCTCTTAGAGAATCAGTTATTTTTGGCATGTATGGAACACATCATAATGTTTGGTGGGTGCATGTAAAGAATCTATGACAACTACAACTTTTCATAAGATTCTATGATACTATGATGCGTATGATGGATATGCTTCTTGTATATTTTATCTATTTAGTAACAAGTTCCCATCTTGGATTGCATGCATGTTGGTAGTATCTATGATGGTTATGATGTGTCATAAGATGTTGTAAGTTTCCATGCATGGATATGGGCACCCAACTTTGGAAAGGTATTTTTGAAACTTGTACTTTTCATGTTGATGTTACTTTCATGCTTCCATGTTGGAGAGAGAAAGTGGATGCCTAGGCCTTGTTGGAGACATTTTGGATAAGTTTTTTCCTTGTATTTGTTGCTACATAATAGTTTTACAATTACCCAGGTTCTGCCAAAGTGAAGGTTGAAAGATAGAGGAAGTGAATGCATTTGTAATCTCCTTTGTGAAGATAATACAACTTGGCCTCTTTTCTTGGTGGAGTTTTTTACCTGAAAGGGTTTTCTCCACATTAAATATTGTGTTGTGTGCTTCATTCTACTTCTTGTATACTTTTGTATTGTGGTTTTATATTTTATGTTACAATCTCCATTGACAATACACACTTAAAAGATTGCAGAAATTTATCTTAAATCAAATTTCCATTGAAGTAGTGTTGCTTTCATTTCTAACAAAAGATGAACTTGTATACCCATAGGACTCCTTAGTAGAATGGAGTGGTTGAAAGAAAGAATATGATTGTTCAAAAAGTTGTAAGGAGCATGATGATAGAAGAAAATCTATCAAAAGTATACTAGAGGGAAGAAATTCATATTATTGTTTATATACTTAATGGAGTTCAAGAAAAAGAAAATAGTACAAAGACTCCCTATGAGATGTGGTATGGAAGTATCCTTATTGTCAAGTAATTTAGAGTGTTTGGAAAGAAATATTATATAAGAAGAGATGAAGAAAACTTAGGAAAGTTTGATGCAAGGTATGATGAAGGTATCTTCCTTGGATATTCTACTACAAGAAAATCTTACCGATTCTACAACAAGAGATTGAGAAAGATTGTTGAGAGTTGAAGTTTCAAGGTTGATGAAGATGTGTAGAATAATTCAATGATGATAGATGGATATGAATTAGATGTTTCTTCTTACAGAGAAGAAGAAAAAGCTAAATAAAAAGAAGTACAGATTAAAGAGGAAGAAGCTTTGCAAAAGACTCCTAAAAATCCTAAGTATATGTAGAAGAACCATTTTGAAGAAAGGATCATTGGAGATAAGAGCAGAGATATATTAACAAGAAGAAAAGATGTTGAAGAATAGGTAAATCTATGTTTACTTTCTAAATTTGAACCTAAAATAGTGATTGAGGCATGCAAAGATGAATATTGGATCAAGGCTATGAAAGAAGAATTGTTGTAGACTGAGAAGAATCAGACTTGGGAACTTATCCCAAGGCTAGAAAAAAAAATGATTGGAGCTAAGTAGGTATTTAGAAAAAAATAAAATGATAATAGGGAAGTGGTAAGGAACAAGGCAAGGCTTGTATGTAAAGGTTACTCACAAGTTGAAAGAATAGATATTGAGGAGAAATTTGGTCTACTAGAAAGAATGGAAGCTAGTAGGATGTTTTTTACTTTTACAACACACAAAAAATTCAAATTTTATCAAATGGATGTGAAGTTTTATTTCTTAAATGGATAATTGGAAGAAGAGGTATACATAGAACAAACAAAAGGATTTCAGTTATCAGACAAACTAGATATGGTCTACAAATTGAAGAAGGAATTGTATGGATTTAAGCAAGCTCCTAGAGCTTGGTATGTAAGTTTGGATAGGTATTTAATATAGAAATGATTCAATAAAGGAACTACAAATAGAAATATTTACTTTAAAGTTGAAAAGATCAAATCTTTATTGAGGTTGTATATGTTGATGACATAATCTTTAGAGGAAATGAAGCTACGTGTAAGAAGTTTATAGAAGAAATGTAGAAAGAATTTGAAATGTTTATGCTTTGGGAGATTGATTTCTTCCTTGGACTACAGATCAATCAAAAAAACAAAAGTATTTTCATTTCAAAATCAAAGAATGTCAAGGAAATATTGAAGAAGTTTGGAATGGAAGATTCTAAATTGGTATGTACTCCTATGGTTACTGGTTGCAAGCCAAGAAAGATTGATGAACATCCTAAGGTTGATCAAAGTGAGTATAGATCATTGATTGGTGGATTTATATATCTAACTATTACTAGAATAGATATCATCCATGCAATTTATCGTGTGGCTAGATATCAAGAAGATCATAGAGAGTCATCTCTTGCAATAGTAAGATAATATTTAGAAAATTGAAGGGCACTCCAGATTATGGCTTGTGGTATCTAAAGGATATTGATTTTGCTTTGAGTTCTTACATAGATATAGATTGGGCTATTTGTGTGGATGATAGAAAAAATAAAAGTGGTGGTTCATTCTTTCTTGGATGCATATTAGTGACATAGCTAAGCAAGAAAAAAGATTTAGTGTTTTTATCTATTGTAGAGACAGTACATTGTAGTAACATCTTATTGCATGAAAGTATTGTGAATGAGGAAAAAATTGAAGGATATTATAGTGGTATATGATGAACCAATTTGTATGTTCTATGATAATAAAAATGCTATCAATATTTCAAATAATATAGTATTGAATTTAAGGAAAAAGCATATGTCAATCTAGTATCACTTTCTGAGGGAGAAGGTTCTAGACAATGAAGTTCAGCTTGAATATGTTCCTATAAAGGATAAAATTTATGATATATTCACTAAGTCTCTTCCTAAGGATAATTTTGAGTATTTTCAAGAGAAGTTAAGGGCTATTATCCCTCCTTATTTGAACTAGATGCATAGGGGTTTGCATTAGTCTAGTGGATTTCAAGATTCATTCCTTGGTCTAGATTGATGATTGGTGGCTACATATCAAGGGGAGTGGGTAGTGACATTATTGGTTGTTGCATTCAGAGAGAGTGAGTGTTGTCATTATAAAATGGTTGTTGATTAGTGCAGTATGGTGTGTGCTCCTAAGGGAGATTATACTAAACAATGAAGGAAAGATGTAGAATAGTTTGATCGATGTCAAAGGAGAAATTAAGTAATACAAATCTTTTGTCCTTTTCTATTGATGTAAAAGGGGGAGACTCACTTGAAAAATAAGATAGTTAAGAGGGAGAGAATAATGTGAAAAATAAAAGGGGAGAATGAAGAATGTGAAAAGGAGGGGGAACCAGCTGCTCTAAGACTCTAGGTCATGGGAGAGTCCTAAAAAATAGGCTGCCTTGATCCAGCTCATATTTGCTAAGCGAATTGGAAAGGTTGAGATGATAAGGATAAAAAGGAAGAGTAATTTGGGTGTTCTTTTGCTAAAATAAATATTTCATAAGGTCAAATGAGTTTATTTTTAAGGTTCAATTTGCTACCTAGATCACTCATATGAGGATGACAACATGGGTTACAGACTCTAGGATGACACATTGGCAACTTAGAGGCGCATTGGATTTTGTATGGATAGAGGGTCTCAATAATAGGTTAAAACACTAGAAAATCAACTAAATTGAATGCTAAGTTTTTAATTCTATGATGAAGGATGAAAAGATATATAAACAAAAGTGCAACATGAAGCATACTATGTCTAAACTAAGCTAGAATTGATAAAGAGAAGTTGAGAAAAGTAGACCATTCCACCAACAAATTGAATCTTCATACAAATCCACTTGAGAAGAACCTACACATACATAAATAGATATTTTATTGTTGTGTATAGAGGACTACCTTAGTCAGTCCCTTGCTTCAGTGCTCCCACCTCCATTGACATGAAAATAGAAATAGAGTGTAGAAAATGGTAAAAAGATATATAGAAGTAGAAGCACCAAGCAAGAACACAAGGAATAGATATGCTACTATGTAAATGCAATGATGCAAAGAGAAAGTGACAATGAAAGATAGTTTCATAATATCTACAAGCACTCAAGAAAAGTAGAGGAATGAGAGAGCTTCCAAATCCTCCAACATCAATGTTGTTACAATGAATAGAGTGTGGGAGCCAAGAAACCAGTAGCTTGTAGCTATAATGGAGTGGTGTTGAAGTTTGGAAGTGTGAGAATGGACTTGAGAATGAAGATAATTGATCAAGAGAGTGAAGAAGAATGAAGAATTAAAGCCTTTGAATGGAAAAAGGGAGGAGAAAGACCTATTTTTCATTAGTCAAGGAAGCAAAGAATGTTACAATTTGTGTCCAATGGAGAAATGTAACACCTCTACAAATTCTAGGGGTAGGATTCATGTTAGGATGACAATGTGGTGCGTGGACATCCACATAGTGCATGTGCATCCTCGACAAGGATTCCTCCATTTACGCCAAAATGGGTTTCTTAGTGGATGGGGAAAGGGGGCAGATGTGGAATTGCATCATTATATTTTCATTTTCTAAGGTAGGTGTGATGTAAATGGGGAATTTTCCTAGGGTTTATAATTAGCTCCATTAAATTTTTCCCCCACTTTAGTGAGCATATTTGTTAGTGAGAATGTGAGGTAACGTAGAAATAGGTTGAAGAGAATAATCTTGAACTATTGAGAGAGAATAATCCTGAACTATTGAGAAAGAATTTCCTCGATCTGACACACTTGGATGCACAAGAGGTAGCTGTATAAATGCTCAGTCTTATAGGGAAACCTTGACATGAAAGATAGAAAGATGGATCCATAGGTACTTAGTCTTATGAAAGGTGAAAAATGATTTTTCTAGTGCTCCGTCCTATAGAATTGGCTCCATGGGTGCTTGGTTTTACAGAAGACGAACAAAGGTTCTACAAGTGCTCTATCCTATAGAGAGAAATCACATCATAGGTTCTCAATCCTACAAAGGGGGTACCATAGGTTATTGGTCCTACAAGGCCTGATGTGAAAGGGCTCCTTAGGTGCTCAGTCCTGAAGAGTTTGATGTGAAAATCCATTATAGGTGCTCGGTCGTATAGAGAAAGCTTGCCAAGGTGCTTGATCCTCACCCCTTGATTGTAAAAGTAGCTTCACAGGTGCTCAATCCTTTAAAGCAACATGTTAAGCTATAGATGAAACGTGTTAGATAAAAAAAGTGATGAAGATAGATGGGTAAGTGCACAAAGATGGTTCCCAAAAAGGGGACTTAAGTGGACAACTTTTTTTTGAAATTAGGAAATATTGACCTTGGATGTGAAATTGAGGATAGTTACACTCAAAATTTTGAGATGGAACAAAAACAAGGATCGAAGTGCTTCGAGTCTACTTTCTAAACTACTAATTTGTTTTGAAAATGGTTGAGACTAAGGGGTTCAAAAGAGGGACATACACAAATTGATGTTGCTTTTGTTAGAAAAATGTAACATAGCAACTCTTGTATGACCCTAGCATGGTGAAATTTTTTGTAGTATTTTTAAAATTGCTATGGTTAGAAGTTAGCTAATAGTATGTAGTTAATGCATGATTATTTTGATAATTTTTTAATAAATATTTAATTTTTTACAAATTTTCTAAGTGGGAACTTTTTAAAGAGCAGAATTTTGGCTGTGCTCCCCCTACAAATTTTGGAAAGTAATTGATTTCTTTTAAAAAAAAAAATTGTAGAATGGATAGCTAAGAGAGAACCTAACATTACCCATGTGTTCAATTTTTTCGATATTGAACCAGATGCAATCTTGATGGTGAGCACTAACCTGATTATGTGAAAAATTATAGAATTCTCAAAAACACATCTCTGGTCATTGTGAATGCCCTCCAAGCCTTTGGGTTGGTATTCCAAGGAAAATACCAATGCTAAGGCTTAGGGATTCCCAAAGAAAAATATAACGTGAGTGCGTTATAATGTGCTCACATTATATCTTAGTTTTAACATGGCACTTTGCTTCTCTGGGAAACATGTCAAGCGAGACATAATGTGAGCACGTTATAACGTGCTCACATTATGTATTCCTTTATGTTAAATTCCACTCTATTGAAGTTATATTGATATATTTGTATGTTAGTATGTACATGTATGCTGGTGTGTCATGTATGTATGTATGTATGTATGCCTATATGTATCACTGCATGTATATTATATGTATGCCTATATGTATGTAAGAATGTATCTACAAATGTATGTATGTATGCTTGTATGGATATAGGATTGTATGTACATATGTATTATGCTTGTATGAATTTGTGTAAGTATTTACAGAGAGGGAGAATTTTAAGAGAGAGAGAGAGAAAGAGAGTTGTCTAGGTAGGGTGGGATGGGGAGAGGGAGAGAGAGAGTATGGAGAGAGGGAGAGGGGGTGGAAGTGAGAGTTTAAGAGAGAGGGAGTGGGAGAGAAGGGGTTGGAGTGACAGGGACTTAGCTAGGTAGGTGTGCTCACATTATGTATTCCTTTATGTTAAATTCCACTCTATTGAAGTTATATTGATATATTTGTATGTTAGTATGTACATGTATGCTGGTGTGTCATGTATGTATGTATGTATGTATGTATGTATGCCTATATGTATCACTGCATGTATATTATATGTATGCCTATATGTATGTAAGATTGTATCTACAAATGTATGTATGTATTCTTGTATAAATATAGGATTGTATGTACATATTTATTATGCTTGTATGAATTTGTGTAAGTATTTACAGAGAGGGAGAATTTTAAGAGAGAGAGAGAGAAAGAGAGTTGTCTAGGTAGGGTGGGATGGGGAGAGGGAGAGAGAGAGTTTGGAGAGAGGGAGAGGGGGTGGAAGTGAGAGTTTAAGAGAGAGGGAGGAAGGAATGGAAGGGGGAGAGAGGAGAGGAATGGAGGAAAGGAGAAAGAAATAGTGGAGAAAGGGAGGACCGGAGGGGTGGAGATAATGGAGGGAGTGGAGAGGGGAGGAAAGACCTGGAGGAAGGAGGGGGTGGCTGGGAGGGATAGGCTGGGGGGGTGGGGAGGGAGACACCCAAGATAGAGGAAGAGAGAGAGAGTCCAGAGAGAAGGAGAGAGGGGTGGAGTGAGAGAGAATGGAGAAGGATAGGGTGGAGAGAGAGAGTGGAGTGGAGGATGGGAGAGACTTGAGAGAGGGAGAGAGAGAGAGGGAGTAACTAGAGGGGAGGTTGAAGAGGGAGAGACTTGAGAGAGAGGGGGGAGGGAGGGAGAGACCTAAGAGATAGGGAGAGCGGGTGGAAGAGAGCTTAAGAGAGGAGTGGGAGAGAAGGGGTTGGAGTGAGAGGGACTTAGTAGGATGGAAGGAGGGATAGAGAGAGAGGGTGAGAGAGAGAGAGGAGGAAGTGAGAGGAGAGATTTAAGTGTTAAGGGTAGAGGGTAGAGGGTTAATGGTAGAGGGGAGATAGATATGAGTGAGTGAGAGAGAGAGAATTGGAGGGTTGAGGACCTATAAGGTTGATGGTTTAGTGTATTGGGAGAGGGTGGTTTGGTGGAAGGGGAGGGGCTAGGGTTGAGATTGAATGGTTTGGTTTAAAGGTGTTTAGGGTTGATGGATTAGGGTAGAGAGGGATGGATGGATAGAGAGATGGAGGGATATCTGAGATAGAGAGAAGGAGAGAATAGGATAGAGGGACATATATATATGAGGGTTGAGGATCCAATGTATAGGGTAGGGTGTTGGAAAGAAGTTGAATCCACTTTTTGGCCAAAAAGTGGAAGTGTTTACCTTGATTTTCAGCATTTGACACATTTGACCTTAAAATTTTAAGCACTTAGAGATGGAATCTTCAAAAAATTCACTAATCATAAAATGTAGTACTCGGAGTCTAGTTTCCAAATATGCAATTTATTTCAATACCCAGGTTATACAAATTGAGTTTCAATAGGTGTTTCTAAAAACCACTATTTAAAAGTCACTTTTTTTATACCATACCATGCACGTGTACAACATCCATATTTTGACCTAAATTATCATATTTTTCTAAATCCTTTTAGGAAAATATTTTTGAATCACTGAAGCTTGTTCTCGATATTTTTTTGTAATTTTTTATTGATTTTTCTTTTTTGGTTAATTTTTTATTAGGCATATTTGTCGTTTTGAAAAATCATGTACGACATGCATTAGATGAATTTAACTTATCATTTTTTGATTTTTTTTAAATTGAAAAGAATTTTTTAAATTTCTTTCTTGTGCAATCCATTCGTCAAAATGTTATGTTGATCAAAAGTTATTAAAATATTAAAAAACCCTGATATTTAAAGTTTATAGACCTATTTCATTAGAAATTAATTGAAAAATAGAAAAAATAATCGAATTGTAAAAAAATTACATATTTGGAATCTTCATTGTCTCATATAAAATGGGTTTTAATTTAGTCAAAAAAATTTCCAAAAAAATATCGTCAGCCATATGTCCAAACTTGACATTTTTCTTTGACATTGTTAGGACCTTCAACTTGTAGGTCAAACTAGGTTGAAGGCCTAGGTTCAGATTCCCAATACTTTTTCCAAACCAAAATACAAAGCAAAAACCTGACCACAAAGCAAATTCAAATTCAATTTTTTAGAAACAGGATCTCGTTTCCCACTATTAAATAGTGTGACCGTTGATAGGGAAACAAGATCCCATCTTATAAACAAGATCCCATTCCTTTGTCAATGGTCCCCACATTAAATATTAGGAATGGGATCCTGATTATAAAATGGGATCTCATTTCCCACTATTAAATAGTGTGATTGTTGACGAGGAAATGAGATCCCATTCCTTTGTCAATGGTCCCCACATTAAATATTAGGAATGCGATCTCGATTATAAAACAGGATCCTGTTTATTTTTTAACCGTTTTATTTAAATTTACTGTCAAAAATTACTGTGAAGCCTGCAACTTCACATGTATGACCGAGAGCAATAAAATTGGGCTATTTTTCATCAACTATTGTTTTTATAGGTGGTGAATTTGGATTTTTGATTAATTTTTTCAAAGGAGGCATCGTGTAAACCATTTTTGAAGTGTAATTTTGTTATTTTTGTACTTGTTTTGAGGAAAAAAAAGGTCTTCAACTTGCAATATGGATTGATTTTTTCAAAGGAGGCATGAAGAAAATAGTTTTTAAAGTGGAATTGTGCTAGTTTTCTACTTATTTTGAGGAACACAAGAGGAAGAAATTTGTCCTTATAGGTCTTCAACTTCCAATTTGGATTGAATTTTTTGAAGAATTTCACCAAATGTTGACATTCATTTATGCTTGAGAATTTTATAATCATGGGAGATAAAGCTCGTAATAAGAGGAGGAATACATTGACTTCTGAAGAAATTGAAGCAAAAAAAGAGGAGAGACAATGACAAAGAGAAAGAAGAATGAGAATTAAATCAATGAATTATGGGGGAGCATCCAATTCCACAACTATTGAAGATGAAAACATTGAGGAGACCATGGTTGTAGATGAAGCTAATTTGCAAGAAGTCAATTTGGAGAAGAATATGATTATACAAGCAAGTCCTACTATGTCTTCAAATCCCTCTTTCAATGCTATGGAGAATGTTTCAATATGCACAAATCCAAGTACATTTTTAAATCCACATGTTAGTGAAATGGAAAATTTGTATGTAGTATTTTTACAAGATGTTGGACTTAACGATGTTGACATTGATAATATTCAAAGAGATGAAACTTTTATATAATTTGTTGAAAATGAAAATTAGAATGATCATTTTGTTGAAAATGAAAGTTACAAAAACTATTTTGTTGATGAAAATGAAAAATATTTTGTTGATGAAAATGAAAACTGTTTTGTTGATGAAAATGAAGATGAAAATGTAAATCATTTTGAACTTGAAAATGAAAATGATAATGAAGATGAAGATGAAAATATAGAATGTGATGTTGAATTTAATGAAAATATTTTTTTTAAAATTGAAAATGGTGTTTTTGATAATCTTCCTGGTCAAATTTCTTGCAGGAAAATAAGAACACATGAGAATAAAATATGCAACAAATTTATTGTAAAAAATTTCCAATTCAATGTCAACTAATGATACAATTGATGAGAATGCAAAAAATGAGGAAAATAATAAACCTTAGGTTAGGATTTTTTGTTAAACCAAAAAGAAAAGGTCATTCATTAAAACATGTTATGTCTACTGTTGCTAGTGCCATTCAATCTATTGGGAAAAAATAGTCGATCTAAAGATAAAATGCAGCAAGAAGAGCTATAACAAATGCTATTGTTAATAAAGCAACTTTGAATAAAAGAATGGTAAGCAATATTAGTGAAGTTTTAAAAATACATCCTAAAACATTGCTAAGAGTAGAAAAAAGAAGAGAAAGTATAGAAAATGATCCTATCAACCAATATTGGAGTTTCAGTGGTTGACTCTCGAGGTCTGATATGAAATTGAATGTTGAAAATAAATCTTTGATAGAAAAATATTGGAATGATAATACTACCTAGGGTTTCATCTAATGCTAAAGATGATTTAAAATTAAGGGTGGGGTCCAAAGTTCATGATCCTCACCCAAAACACCTATTAGATACAACACAAAGTAAATTTTATAGAAAATTTTGTAGTGATTCAGTGTTACCTAGTAATATTAAAATAAGTCAAAGGTCCTTTGAAAAATGTAAACCATAGTATGTAAAAATTAATAAGCAATGTTTGATATCTTTTTTTTGTAAAATGCATGTTCAATTTCATTATTTTTATGATTTTTTTGATATATACATTGTACCTTGCATACTAGCATGATTATATAGGAGTGTGGTATTGATATGCCACTTGAAGAAATAAGAGAGTTTATTTTAGGTTTGTTTTGTGAAAGATCTAATGATAAATTGTTTTATTTAAGTTCTTGTATTTATGGACAATGAATTAACTATGGAAATCTTTCATTTTTAATAATTTGTATGCATGAAAGTGTTGATAATGATTTTGGACAACAATTAGTAGATGTTAAAAGATTTAAGAATGTTCACTATTCTTTAAAAGATGGAAAAATAGGAAAGTGTTGTGATTTAGTTATAGAAAAAGTTAGTGTGCATGCATTCATGAGTGAATTTAAGAATAAAATTGTACCAAAATATTTCATGCACTTTGAACATGCTCAATGGCTTGATGGCCAATTTCATGCATGTAGAAACAAATTTCCAATTGGTACTATACTTTCAGTGGTTGATTTTGTGGAGAATTATGCTCTCGCTCTGTAAGAGGAAATTCAATCACAATATTATAATTTAGTGCAAGTATCTATGTTTGTCTATATTGTTTATAGACATGTAGATGATAGCACTGAGGATGATAGAAAATTTTTAAGGGAGTATCATTTTTATTTGAGTGACAATCGGTTACACTCGTCAGAGTTTGTTCAATATTGTTTCAGTATATTTTTTAGAAATTTAAGAGAAAGAGGAATCCAGATGAAATAAAACCTCATATGGTCAAATAATTGTACGGGGTAGTTCAAGAATCCTCAAATGTTCTACTGGTTAAGTAGGGTTCACAATGAGGTTAATCTCCAACATATATAGAGTTTTTTGAAGCTAGGCATGGTAAAGGAGAACATGATGGAGTTGGTGCATGTGTCAAAAGAATTCTTGCTAGAGAACAATTAAAATTTGAGGATTCAGTAAAATTTAAAGATGCACATGGTATTGTGGATTGGTCTAATACAAGATTATCTACACCTAGTTCAAGTGAGTACTCTACAGTTCATCGATTCTTTTGGTTAGTTGAAGAAGACAACATTGTACCTAGAGTTGATTGTGAGACAATAAGAGGATCTACTAAATGACATTCATTTATGAGTGCAACAACAAGCACATGGACTATTTGGACAAGGGAGCTTGCATGTTTTTTCTAGTTTTTTATCATAGGAGATTGGGAAGCATGCAAAAATACAGAATGGGTTGAACAGTGGGAGCAAAGATTATTGACACTTGCACAAGCACATGATCAATATGAAAGAACTATTGAAGAAAATGATCAATTGTTTTCATTTGAAGATCATGATTGTGTTTCAGACCTTGTTCAAGAAGGTAATTTTAATTCAATTTATTTCATTTTATTTCACTTTATTAAGTTATTTTGTAATAATAAATTATTTATATATGGATATGTGCAAGTTATTAAATCAAATTTTGTTTGCAGGACGTGTATTTTGTTGTTGTACCTAAGGGGAATGAAGAGAAAACAAAATATTTGTTGGCTCATTGTGTCGAAACTAAACATAAGTTAATAGCACCTTGAGAAGATGATGATGGCTTTCATTATCCAACAGGTACGGTGATCCCCTTAAGAAAATTTTGATAACTAGTTTTTGACCCCATTAAGCAATTTTATAGAACAAGTCTTTGATCCCCTTAATAAAATTTTGAGAACTTATTTGATGATGGTTTTCATTTTTCCCAATAGGATTGGTGGTGATTGTTGGAACTTGGCTACGAAAATACCTGCAAAATAAGAATGGTCTACCTACATTCGAAGACTATGAAACAGATAAAAATATTATACATTATTCACATTTGGTGGTGGAAACAAATATAAAACTAGAGCGGTATCATGGAAGACCTTAAAAAAAAGTGCTATGTTCATTTTCTATGGAAGAGCATGAAGCAATCATAGATGCATTGCAAAAAAAAGAGGATGCAGATGGTAGTATGGAATAAATAAATATAGGTAAATATAGTTTTAGTTTTATTTTTTCCTTTTAAATACATTAAATTCATGTTTTGATATTGGTCAAGTGTGTTATTAGTTGAAATTGATTTAAATTGTCCTTTTATATATCCTTAAGGCATAGTCACAAAAAGGATCTAGTCCATGCATATTCAACCTAGACAACATGAAATACTTGATAAAAATAGGTAATTATTAGTTAAATTATATTTAAATACATGTTTTGATTACATATTGATATTGCTTGTACATGAATAGTTAAAATTGATTTATTGTCCTTTTTTGTATCCTTAAGCCATCATTGCATTGATCTCATACTTTGAAGCAAAAATGAGAGGATGCCTAGATTCAACCTACAGACGTGTGTAATACTTTTAAATGCAGGTACTTGAGTTGGGTACATATAGATAGTTTTATATGAATTAAACTATGTATGTTTTGATGATTTCATTGATATTGCTTGTACCTTTTTGATATCAAGTGGTGTGAATACCTACTACATTCTAAGGAATGAGTTTGAGATGTTCTTGAGATGGCATATCCAAAATTTGCAAACATTGTTTTGAGATGAAATATATGTACATACATACATAATTAAACATTTTGTACAAATTACAAATACATGTTTATACACAATTATGTATTCTGCATACTTTTATGTATCAAAACCAATATTCTAGATATTTTGTTTGTTAAATGAGCATGTTTTCCTACTTTGAACCTTTATATTTGATTGTATAATCACTAAATATCATGCATACATTATTGTTAAACCCCCTAAACTATAAACCCTAAACACTAAACCCCGAAAGACATCCCCTTAAGATATTGTATTATGACCCCTTAAGACATTGTAATATGACCCCTTAAGACATCCACTTAAGACATTATATTATGACCCCTTAAGAAATCCCCTTAAGACATCCCCTTAAGATAGTATATTAGGACCCCTTAAGACATCCCCTTAAGATGTCGTATTAGGACCCCTTAAGACATCCCCTGAAGGCAACCTATAATTAGTGTTGGATGCTATTATTTGTTTTGACAACTTATAAATTAGTTTTGGATGCCATTATTTGTTTTGACAACTTATAAATATTGTTGGATGCCATTATTTGTTTTGAAAAATTATAAATATTGTTGGATGCTATTATTTGTTTTGACAACTTATAAATTAGTATTGGATTCCATTATTTGTTTTGATAGCTTATATATACTGTTGGATGCCATTATTTGTTTTAAAAACTTATAAATTAGTGTTGGATGCTATTATTTATAGAATTTACTAATGCTTTTGTTCTCTAATCATGTATGGTAGTGTTTATTTCTTAAATTTTTATCCTTTGTGGTATAGAAACAAATTGCTTTTGTTTGTAAATTATGATTTATTGACTAATTATTTAATTTCACATTAATTTCCTATATGAATTTCTTGACTATGAACATAAAATGCATAAATGCACATGTGTAAATTAAAATTTACAAAAAATAATAAAGTCCATAGTTTATGTAAATATATTAAGTGAATGAAACCAATAATTAAGCACATGAAATAAAATCCATCAGAGTACAACCCATGAACTAAAGTCCAACTAAGTATTTGAGCCATGAAATATAAAGTCCAACAGAGTACATGAGAAACCAGAAATACAGTCTAGGAAATAAACAAATATAACCCATAAAATCATATTTCTAGGTCATGTATTGTCTCTATAATCAAGAGACCTCTTCACGCCATGTGGAATATGCAGATGACCTAAAACGCTCTGTAGAAGAGAAAGATGAAATCAGATGTAAGACAATGAAAAATGATTTAATGTCAATTCAATTTATAGTTTATCATAAAATTAAATTACCATCATATCTAGGTTTGGATGCTCGGGTGCACCTGAAGCAACCTCTAAATTCTCTAAATCAATCTACATAAACAAGACAAGGAAAGTTGAAATTAGATGTACAAGTCTACAATTAAAAATTATTTAATTCAATTTAATTTATAATTTATCATATTTTAATTGTACCATATTCTGAAGTTGTGCACCCTCTTCTAACCTATTTGTACATGCTCAACTACAAGATGTGTCTCATGCTATAAAAGAAAAAAAATTAAAACATGTATTAGCTCATATTAAATATATATATTCAATTTGAAATTTAAAATTAAAGTAATATTCAAAATATATAATTTATAATTGACTTTAAATATAATAAAAATTTTAATTTACCATTTGATCTAGAGCCTACTTTGCATGTCCTCCTAGAGGTGTAACTATGTTTGGGTTAGGGCTGAAAATCAGACTAACAAAGTCCTACAAGATCAAAATTAAAGCATGTATACTTGAATTAGGTTAATATATATGTATTCAGTTTTTCACATTTTTTGTAGAAAATATTTTAAACAACCTAAAAATTAGAGACCTCATGAGTAGCCACAACATCTAATGTTTGCCCGATGCCCATTGTCATTGTGGTATCAGCCTAGACATACATGTAGACATTTAATGCTTATAATATTTACAAGTCTACATGCACATTTCATATATAGTGAACTCAAAATTCATAATTATAACTATACTAGTGTAATTTAAAAAATTTACAATATAAATGTACTTTCCCTTGATCTACAATGACTGATAGTGGAGGAGTGCTGGACAACCCCTCTGGTGGAATCGACATGGAAGCCAATTGAATCACCTAAACCAACATAAATATTTTAATCATATATATGTGATTCAATTATAAATTTAAAACTCAAGTTAAAAATAATTTCATATATAATTTAAAAAATTGAAATCAAAATACCCCATAAGGGGTGTCGAGTAGGATTGGTGTTGATATATGTACTCATGGAATGGCTTATTTCCCTATTGTTAGTGTCATCTATACACCAAATAATATGATAGTTAAAATGTATAATTTCAAACTTTTCTTTGATATATACATTCATCAAAATTCTTATAAAATGAATGTGTTGATGCATATTTATACCTGTCTTACAATGTCCTTAAGGTGATGGTCTATTGTAAGAAACTCTACAAATGAACTGATGCAACCAGAGTAACCACCAGAATCTCCATGTCCAACTGAACGAGGTGTTCCTTGATTAGGTCCATAGCATACTTGATGGCAACTAGTACATACATGTGGGAGGGGACTTGACACTCCTGGAGTGGTACTTGGACTAGCTCCATAAAACACTCCTCCAAAATCATTGTCTCTATGCTCCCCACCCACTATTGTCGAAGAATGCTGATCAAGGTCTCCTACTAGTGTACTAAAAGAACCTAATGTTGAGACCAGAACTCGATGATGCACAGGTGCGAGAATGGGATGACCAGGAGCAACAACAATGGGTTGCACATGCATAGGGAATTGGGGATCAACTGGCCTTTCCCCTAACCTCTATTGTGGCATGCCACCACCAACACCCTAAAATGATTTAAAATCAAAATAATTGGGATTTTTCCCCAAAAAAAACTCTACATATAGTTTCCTTAAAAAAATATAATGGGAACTCCCAATTAGTGTGTGGGGGACTATCAAAAACCATATACCATCAATCCCAAAAAATGTGCTCATCCATGGATGTATGCACCACCTCATGGATATTCTAGATTTGTTGGAAGGAATGGGATTTTGAGTAATGGGGTCAAGATAGTAGGGGGCTAGGTGGGCTTTCATTATTTTAAGGTCCAAAATTTGTTTGTAAGAGATACCATCAGAATTAAATTATCTCATTTGATCTTTGTCTCATCGATGCCTATCTAGATCAGAATCAGTGGTCCTAATGGAATCCACAATGTTTTTCATCATAGATGCAAATTTTCTCACATGGGGTGGAATCAATGCTTGACTTTTCATAGCATTGATTTGATTTTGGATGGATGCAACCTAATTGTTTATGCATGCCAGAAGCGAGCCTCATCAGATGCAACAGGTGTTGGAGGTGGCATATTAGGTGGAGGGGGAGGTGGTTGAGGTGGTGGATTGATGATGTCATCAATGTTAAAATCATCCATGATATGAGATATAAGTGTGCACCTATACATTAAATTATACAAAATTAACATACAAACTTAAAAAATGACAATTTGAATAGTTAAATTTGAAATGCACATGCAAATTTGTTTAAATAGGATGTGCATACATATATTAAGATCATATAAAATTGAAACACACATATACATTGATTGAACTTGAGCATGTGCATACAAAATTCAGGTACATACATTTAAAATAAAAAATACAATGCATAATTTGCATGCATACATCATTAAACTAAACTATGTACATACATAAAAATTTCAAAATTTAAGAACTATATGCAATTTTAATACATGTGTACATACTAAAAACAATAAACTTGAAACATCCACAAGAAAGCTCATTTTATGTCTAACGCATATATATATATATATATATATATATATATATATATATGTATGTATGTATGTATGTATGTATGTATGTATGTATGTATATGTATATTTGTATATGTATATATATATATTACAATTTTCCAACATGAGAAAACATTCAATCTAGTAAATAGTCATAAAATATATACTAACTATTTAAGATGATTGTCTTAATTTAGAAACTATTGTGGCTCTCTACAGCATATCTTCATTTCTTTGCATTTTCCTTTCGAGAATTGGAATTTCTCCTCTCCTCTATCCATTTCCGATGCTCATATAAGAACCCATCCATAGACCTAACAACATAAACAATGGTTTTCATCCTAGATGCAATCATCCTCATAGGTGGTGCGATACATTCTTCATTTTGAATAATGTTGATTTGATCTTCCATGGTTCTATCATTGGAATTGATTCATGCTTGCAAACGAGCACCATCGATTTTAGGTGGTGGAGGTGGGGGGTTATGAGGTGGAGTGGGTGGAGGTGGAGGTGAAGGTGGTGGAGATGGATGGTGTGGAGGTGGATTGCAATTATTATTGAGTCAATCCATGTGATCTCTAAGATATGAGTGAACCTGCATTAGATTTGTAATTTAAAAATGTAAGATACATGTTTAGGAAATACCATAAAACCATTCAATATAAATGGAATAATTGAATACAAATGATAAAATATGCAAGCCTCATTTATTTCGAAGGCATGTTACTTGAATGAAAATACAATTAACTATTAATATAGGAAAATTTATGAATGCTATAGGGTTTACGGTTTAGAGTTTAGAATTTAGATTTTAGGGTAATAGGATTCCTTAAGGGGATCTATGTAGTAGGGTACTAGTACGAAATGACATGGCTTTTAAGTGAATAAAATTTGGTGAAGATGCCCAAGGAAACCAAATTTCATTAAGGTCCAAGGCAACTTCACCAAATTATATTCACTTGAGCCATGTCATTTTTTCCTAAGAACTTAGTAGACATAGATCCCCTTAAGCCATCTTATCAGCCTAAACCATAAATTGTTCAACCTAGAACATGATTAATCTCATTCATATTATAATCTTGCATGATCTTATTATTGTTAAATTTGGTTGCCTTGAGCAACTTCACCAAATTTTGAGAATTTATTTGATCCCCTTAAGAAATGTCATATTAGGACCCCTTAAGACATCAATTTATGATTTAGGGTGATAGGATGGCTTAATGGGATCTATGTCTAGTGAGGTACTAAGACAAAATTACATGACTCAACTAAATAAAATTTGGTAAAGCTTCCCAAGGAAACCAAATTTCATTAAGAGCCTAAGAAAAAATTATGGCTTTAGGGTTTATGGTTTAGAGTTTAGAATTTATGGTTTAGGGTAATAGGATAGCTTAAGGGGATCTATGTAGTAAGATGCTATGACAAAATGAAATGGATTAAGGGAATAAAATTTGCTGGAGTTGCCTAAGGAAACCAAATTTCATTTTAAGGTCCTAGGAAAAAATGAATACTTTAGTGTTTAGGGTTTAGATTTTAGAGTTCAGGGTTTAGGGTTTAGGGAACTTAGGGTGAAGTTTGGGTGGCCCTTGGAATATAAGGAACTTGCAAGTTATTGAAGAACATTTTCTCATGGAACAATTGATTGAGATAGCTCTTGCTTTAACTGACCAAACTAGATCATGATTGATCTCATTCATATTATAATCTTGCTTGATCTTATTAATGTTAAATTTGGTTTCCTTGGGAAACTTCACCAAATTTTGAGAACTTCTTTGATCCCCTTAAGAAATTTCATATTAGGACCCCTTAAGACATTTATTTACAATTTATGGTGATAGGATGGCTTAAGGGGATCTATGTCTAGTGAGGTCCTAGGACAAAATGACATGGCTCAACTTAATAAAATTTGGTGAATTTTCCCAAGGCAACTAAATTTCATTAAGAGCCTAAGAAAAAATGATGGCTTTAGGGTTTACGGTTTAGAGTTTAGAATTTAAGGTTTAGGGTAATAGGATAGCTTAAGGGGATCTATGTAGTAAGATGCTATGAAAACATGAAATGTCTTAAGGGAATAAAATTTGGTGGAGTTGCCTAAGGAAAACAAATTTTATTTTAAGGTCCTAGGACAAAATGAATACTTTAGTGTTTAGGGTTTAGATTTTAGAGTTCAGGGTTTAGGGTTTAGGGAACTTAGGGTGAAGTATGGGTGGCCCTTGGAATATAATGAACTTGCAAGTTAGTGAAGAACATTTTCTTGTGGAACAGTTGATTGAGATATCTCTTGTTTCAACTAACCAACCTAGATCATGAAATCTCATTCATATTATAATCTTGCACGATCTTATTATTGTTAAATTTGGTTGCCTTGGGAAACTTCACCAAATTTTGAGAACTTCTTTGATCCCTTAAGAAATGTCATATTAGGAACCCTTAAGACATCGATTTATGATTTAGGGTGATAGGATGGATTAAGGGGATATATGTCTAGTGAGGTCCTAGGATGAAATGACATGGCTCAACTAAATTTTTTTTTGGTGAAGATGCCCAAGGTAACCAAATTTCATTAAGATCCTAAGAAAAAATTATGGCTTTAGAGTTTATGGTTTAGAGTTTAGAGTTTATAGTTTAGGGTTTAGGGTTTAGGGTAATAGGATAGCTTAAGGGGATCTATGTAGTTAGATGCTATGACAAAATTAAATGGCTTAAGGGAATAAAATTTGGTGGAGTTTCCTAAGGCAACCAAATTTCATTTTAAGGTCCTAGGACAAAATAAATGCTTTAGTGTTTAGGGTTTAGATTTTAGAGTTCAAGATTTAGGGTTTAGGGAACTTAGTGTGAAGTTTGGGTGGCCCTTGGAATATAGTGAACTTGAAAGTTAGTGAATAACATTTTTTTGTGGAATAGTTGATTGAGATAGCTCTTGTTTCAACTGACCAACTTAGATCATGAAATCTCATTCATATTATAATCTTGCACGATATTGCTATTGTTAAATTTGGTTTCCTTGGGTTAAGAAATGCCATATTAGGACCCCTTAAGACATCAATTTACGATTTAGGGTGATAGGATGGTAGGTAAGGGGATCTATGTCTAGTGAGGTCCTTGGAAAAAATGACTTCCCTCAAGTGAATAAAATTTGGCAATGTTGCCCAAGGAAACCAAATTTAATAAAGGGCCTAGGAAAAAAATGATGTCTTTAGGGTTTAGGGTTTAGAGTTTAGAGTTTAGGGTGTAGGTTAATTTAGGATGGCTTAAGGGAATCTTTGTAGTAAGTTCCTATGACAAAATGGGATGGCTTAAGGGAATAAAATTTGGTGGAGTTGCCTAAGGCAACCAAATTTCATTTTAAGGTCCTAGGACAAAATGAATTCTTTAGTGTTAAGGGTTTAGATTTTAGAGTTAAGGGTTTAGGGTTTAGCAAAGTTTGGGTGAAGTTTGGGTGAGACTTGGAATAATGGACTTGCAAGTTAGTGTCTAGTTTATGAATATAGATTGACTATTTGTGTAATTGAAACACATAATTATGTATTATTGAGATTGAGTTTGATGTATATTTTAACTGGATATTTTTTAAATTGAATATAAGATTATTTTATTTAACATTTTTTTCATTAAAATTTCCCACTTAAATGAATTTTATGATATAAAATGTATAGTATAAAATTAGTTAATGTTGAATCAAGTATTTTATTTTTGATTGTTTGGAATTGAAAGAACCTAAAATAAATAAAAGAAAAATATTTAGATTCTTTTAGTGTCTTCGTAACTAGTGCAAAAATTGAGATTTTAGGCTAAACTAGAAGCTTAGTTAACAAGTAATTACAAAAAGAAATGGAAACAAGGCATGACTAAGAGAGATAAAAACATAAAATAGAAATGAATGTTGAATACTATCTAATTAAGCGACAATTGGAAATTGATTCTACACTTGGATTTACAAATTTGCTAACTAAATTTGCAAACAAACATTGATAAAATTTATGAATTGTAACTATTCTTTAACATATTGTTTTCCAATCTAATTATAATTTAACATTGAAACTAAAGTTTAACATATCGTTTTATCCATACAATGCAAATGAAATTTAAAAAATTTAAGCAATGTAAATGTATTTTCTTGAATTTCAAAATCATAATGATTTGTTCAATTTCAATTTAGGGTTTTAGCAATTTTTTTTGTTTCAAATAAATTTAGGGTTTCAATTTCTAAGCAATTAGGCTTTGAAATGCAATTTTTTCGCTTCATTTCAAAATGGGGTTTTCAAATTCATTTTTTTTTGTTTGATTTGAATTGAGGGTTTCAAAAAGCTTGATTAGGGTTTCTAAATGCATTTTTTTATTTCATTTCAATTTCTAGGTTTTGATATGCAATTTTTTTTGTTTCATTTCAATTAAGGTTTTCAAATACAATTTATTTTTGGTTTGATCAAACAATTTAGGTTTAAAAAGATAAATTATGTTTCTAAAATACAATTCAAGGTTCATTTTTTCATTTCCATCAAGAAAACTTTAGGTTTCTTTGTATTTTTTCATCTATTTCTACAATTCATCATTTCTACTATAACAGGAAATAAAATGCTTAAAACTTTGAAATAAATTAAAAAAAAATGTTAAAAATAGTTATTATATTGACAATTTCAATAAAAGATGAAAAAATGCAAAAAACTGGGGGTGGACGGGTACTTGGAGACTATTTGTGGCAATCATTGTCACTCGAATTTATGATCCTATGTGTAGGTAAATTGTAGTTTTTTTGTTTTTTAAAAATTAAATACCATTAGAAAATGGGATCCTAATTTGTACAAAATGAGATCCCGATTTTTATATATCGGGATCCTGTTCCCTATCCCTTAGTTCAAGACCCTTTACGTTCCCTGTCCCTTAGTTCAAGACCCTTTAGAAAATGACATCCCAATTTTTAAAAAGCAGGATCCTGTATTACATTTAGGCTTAGGATCCCGTTTAGAAAAATTGGGATCCTTTTTTTGCAATGTCGATTTCATTTTTTTGGCTAAGGAAAAAATTTCCACATTTCTTGGACTCAAATTTGTGCATTTACCTAGTAGAGGGTTGAGAATTGAGGGTATAGGGTTGATGGTTTATGGTATTGGGTTGAGGGTAGAGGGTAGAGGGTTTAAGGGTTTAGGGTGTAAGTGTTTAGGGTTGATGGTTTAGGGTTTAGGGTATAAGAGTTAAGGGTAGAGAGTAGAGGGGATAGAGATATGAGTGAGTGAGTGAGCGAGAGAGAGTTGAGAGAGGGAGAGGGGGTAGGAGGGAGAGACTTTCAAGAGAGAGAGAGTTGATTTGTTGTAAAGACATGTTGCTAACATTTTAATAGAAGTTCATTAGCTTTTGGTGGATTCTTGAGTTTCAATTGCATGTTACATGGTTCTTCTCCCATAGTTAGTTAATTTGAATAGATTTACTTTGTTGTTTGTGAGTTTTGCAAGCTATTAGTAGATTAGTTAATGTTGTTCATTGGTATTGAAGAATTTTGTTGTGTGTTGGAAACCTTCCTTGTCCATACTTTTTGTTGTTTATTGATGATAAATAGTTGTGTAAAGTTAGTCTGGGAATAAATTAGAAGATGCACTAAATTTCTATCTTTTATTCATGCTTATGGTGAATGAATGGTTGAATATATGTAGTCCTTAGAAGCTTGTACTAGTTTCATGAGATTGTGAAGTAATCTGGTTAAGTGGAACTTAGTTTTAGGAAGGATGTCTATAGTAGGGTCCTCCATTATCATTGTTCACTACTAGTTTAAGGTCTAGGAACCTTCTCTCTTCCCTGCCCTTTTTCATTTTTTTTTAGAAATGACCTAAGCTAAGGTTCATTGTACATTGTAAAGCCAAATTTGAAGCTGAAGTAGGAGTTCTAAACTATTGTTTAAACTTGCAACAATCGTGCACCAACTTTCCCATCTCAATAACTCTATGAAAAGATCTAATTCTCCTCCAACTTAACTTTCGTAAGTCTTCCCTATGATTACTAGCAAGATCACATCAAAAAAACTGATAAATTCCAAGCAAGTCATGACTTGACACTCAAGAGACCTTGGGGTGATTTTCAACAGCTTTTTGGAGATTGAA
>VDFB02042271.1:65909-86414 GCA_007258455.2 Sequoia sempervirens
ATAATCCTGAACTATTGAGAAAGAATATCCTCAATCTGACACACTTGGATGCACAAGAGGTAGCTGTATAAATGCTCGATCTTATAGGGAAACCTTGACATGAAAGATAGAAAGATGGATCCATAGGTACTTAGTCCTATGAAAGGTGAAAAATTATTTTTCTAGTGCTCCGTCTTATAGAATTGGCTCCATGGGTGCTTGGTTTTACAGAAGACGAACAAAGGTTCTACAAGTGCTCAATCCTATAGAGAGAAATCACATCATAGGTTCTCAATCCTACAAAGGGGGTACCATAGGTTCTTGGTCCTACAAGGCCTGATGTGAAAGGGCTCCTTAGGTGCTCAGTCCTGAAGAGTTTGATGTGAAAATCCATTATAGGTGCTCGGTCCTACAAAGAAAGCTTGCCAAGGTGCTTGATCCTCACCCCTTGATTGTAAAAGTAGCTTCACAGGTGCTCAATCCTTTAAAGCAACATGTTAAGCTATAGATGAAACGTGTTAGATAAAAAAAAGTGATGAAGATAGATGGGTAAGTGCACAAAGATGGTTCCCAAAAAGGGGACTTAAGTGGACAACGTTTTTTTGAAATTAGGAAATATTGACCTTGGATGTGAAATTGAGGATAGTTACACTCAAAATTTTGAGATGGAACATAAACAAGGATCAAAGTGCTTCGAGTCTACTTTCTAAACTACTAATTTGTTTTGAAAATGGTTGAGACTAAGGTGTTCAAAAGAGGGACATACACAAATTGATGTTTCTTTTGTTAGAAAAATGTAACATAGCAACTCTTGTATGACCCTAGCATGGTGAAATTTTTTGTAGTATTTTTAAAATTGCTATGGTTAGAAGTTAGCTAATAGTATGTAGTTAATGCATGATTATTTTGATAATTTTTTAATAAATATTTGATTTTTTACAAATTTTCTAAGTGGGAACTTTTTGAAGAGCAGAATTTTGGCTGTGCTCCCCCTACAAATTTTGGAAAGTAATTGATTTCTTTTAAAAAAAAAAATTGTAGAATGGATAGCTAAGAGAGAACCTAACATTACCCATGTGTTCAATTTTTTCGATATTGAACCAGATGCAATCTTGATGGTGAGCACTAACCTGATTATGTGAAAAATTATAGAATTCTCAAAAACACAACTCTGGTGATTGTGAATGCCCTCCAAGCCTTTGGGTTGGTATTCCAAGGAAAATACCAATGCTAAGGCTTAGGGATTCCCAAAGAAAAATATAACACGAGTGCGTTATAATGTGCTCACGTTATATCTTAGTTTTAACATGGCACTTTGCTTCTCTGGGAAACATGTCAAGCGAGACATAATGTGAGCACGTTATAACGTGCTCACATTATGTATTCCTTTATGTTAAATTCCACTCTATTGAAGTTATATTGATATATTTGTATGTTAGTATGTACATGTATGCTGGTGTGTCATGTATGTATGTATGTATGTATGCCTATATGTATGTAAGATTGCATCTTACAAATGTATGTATGTATGCTTGTAATGGATATAGAATGTATGTACATATGTATTATGCTTGTATGAATGTATGTATGTGTTTATGTATGTCTTTAGAGGTAGGGATAATTTTAAGAGAGAGAAAGAGAGGGGTAGTGAGAGAGAGTCTTGAGAGAGGGAGAGGGGGGGGAAGGAAGAGTCTAAGAGAGAGGAGGGAGGAAGGGTTGGAGGACTGTGGACTTAGCTAGGTAGGGTGGGAGGGATAGAGGGAGAGAGAGAGAGCCGAGAGAGAGAGAGAGAGAGAGAGAGAGAGAGAGAGAGAGAGAGAGAGAGAGAGTGAGAAAGAGAGAGTTATGTAGGTAGGGCACCAAAGGGAGACTTGAGAGGGAGGGTGCAGAGGAGAGACTTGAGAGATAGGTATTGAGAGGGAGTGGGAGAGAGAGGGAGTGTAAGTGAAAGACTTGAGAGAGGGAAAAGGGCATGGGAGGGAGTGACTTGAGAGAGGGAGAGAAAGAGGGGGGTGGAGTGAGAGGGACTTATCTAGGTAGGTTGGGAGGGATAGATAGATAGATAGAGAGAGAGAGAGAGTTACCTAGGTAGGTTGCAAGAGGGAGAGACTTGAGAGAGAGGGGGTGGGAGGGAGATACCTAAGATAGAGGAAGAGAGAGAGAGTCTAGAGAGAGGGAGAGGGGGTGGAAGTGAGAGTTTAAGAGAGAGGGAATGTGAGAGAAGGGGTTGGAGTGAGAGGTTCTTAGCTAGGTAGGGTGGGAGAGAGAGAGAGAGAGAGAGTGAGTGAGTGAGTGAGAAAGAGAGAGGAGAGAGAGAGAGAGAGAGAGAGAGAGAGAGAGTGAGGAGAGCTGTGTAGGTAGTGGTTCCAAAGGGAGAGACTTGAGAGTGTGAGGGGGTGAGAGGGAGAGACTTGAGAGATAGGTAGTGAGAGGGAGTGTGAGAGAGAGGGAGTGGGAGAGAGAGGGGAGGTGAGAGAGAGGGAGTGTGAGTGAGAGACCTGAAAGAGGGAGAGGGTGTGGGAGGGAGTGGCCTAAGAGAAGGATAGAAAGAGGGGGGTGGAGTGAGAGAGACTTATCTAGGTAGGGTGGGAGGGATAGATAGAGAGAGGGGAGAGAGAGAGGGAGTTAACTAGAGGTAGGTTGCCAAAGGGAGAGACTTGAGAGAGAGGGGGGTGGGAGGGAGAGACCTAAGAGATAGGGAGAGCGGGTGGAAGTGAGAGCTTAAGAGAGGAGTGGGAGAGAAGGGGTTGGAGTGAGAGGGACTTAGCTAGGTAGGATGGAAGGGATAGAGGGAGGGATAGAGAGAGGGAGGGTGGGAGAGAGAGATAGGAGTGAGTGATAGAGTTGAGAGAGGGAGAGGATTTAAGTGTTAAGGGTAGAGGGTAGAGGGTTAATGGTAGAGGGGAGATAGATATGAGTGAGTGAGAGATAGAGAGAATTGCGGGTATAGGGTTGAGGACCTATAAGGTTGATGGTTTAGTGTATTGGGTGGAGGGTAGAGGGTAGAGGGTTTAAGGGTTTAGGGTGTAAGGGTTTTTTTTTATGGTTTAGGGTTGAGGCTCAACAGTCAAAGGTTGGTTACTTTCAGATTGATGACAGGCAGAGAGGGAGGGATGGATGGATAGAGAGATGGAGGGAGATCTGAGATAGAGAGAAGGAGAGAATAGGACAGAGAGACATAAATATATGAGGGTTGAGGATCCAATGTATAGGGTAGGGTGTTGGCAAGAAGTTGAGTCCACTTTTTGGCCAAAGAGTGGAAGTGTTTTCCTTGATTTTCAGCATTTGACACATTTGACCTTAAAATTTTAAGCACTTAGAGATGGAATATTCAAAAAAGTCACTAATCATAAAATGTAGTACTCGGAGTCTAGTTTCCAAATATGCAATTTATTTCAATACCCAGGTTATACAAATTGAGTTTCAATAGGTGTTTCTAGAAAACACTGTTTAAAAGTCAATTTTTTTATACCATACCATGCACGTGTACAACATCCATATTTTGACCTAGATTATCATATTTTTCTAAATCCTTTGGAAAAAGATTTTTGACCACCAAGCTTGTTCTCATATTTTTTATAATTTTTTATTGAATTTTTGTTAATTTTTTATTAGGCATATTTGTCGTTTTGAAAAATCATGTACGACATGCATTAGATGAATTTAACTTATCATTTTTTGATTTTTTTTAAATTGAAAAGAATTTTTTAAATTTCTTTCTTGTGCAATCCATTCGTCAAAATGTTATGTTGATCAAAAGTTATTAAAATATTAAAAAACCCTGATATTTAAAGTTTATAGACCTATTTCATTAGAAATTAATTGAAAAATAGAAAAAATAATCGAATTGTAAAAAAATTACATATTTGGAATCTTCATTGTCTCATATAAAATGGGTTTTAATTTAGTCAAAAAAATTTCCAAAAAAATATCGTCAGCCATATGTCCAAACTTGACATTTTTCTTTGACATTGTTAGGACCTTCAACTTGTAGGTCAAACTAGGTTGAAGGCCTAGGTTCAGATTCCCAATACTTTTTCCAAACCAAAATACAAAGCAAAAACCTGACCACAAAGCAAATTCAAATTCAATTTTTTAGAAACAGGATCTCGTTTCCCACTATTAAATAGTGTGACCGTTGATAGGGAAACAAGATCCCATCTTATAAACAAGATCCCATTCCTTTGTCAATGGTCCCCACATTAAATATTAGGAATGGGATCCTGATTATAAAATGGGATCTCATTTCCCACTATTAAATAGTGTGATTGTTGACGAGGAAATGAGATCCCATTCCTTTGTCAATGGTCCCCACATTAAATATTAGGAATGCGATCTCGATTATAAAACAGGATCCTGTTTATTTTTTAACCGTTTTATTTAAATTTACTGTCAAAAATTACTGTGAAGCCTGCAACTTCACATGTATGACCGAGAGCAATAAAATTGGGCTATTTTTCATCAACTATTGTTTTTATAGGTGGTGAATTTGGATTTTTGATTAATTTTTTCAAAGAGGGCATCATGTAAACCATTTTTGAAGTGTAATTTTATTATTTTTGTACTTGTTTTGAGGAAAAAAAAGGTTTTCAACTTGCAATATGGATTGATTTTTTCAAAGGAGGCATGAAGAAAATAGTTTTTAAAGTGGAATTGTGCTAGTTTTCTACTTATTTTGAGGAACACAAGAGGAAGAAATTTGTCCTTATAGGTCTTCAACTTCCAATTTGGATTGAATTTTTTGAAGAATTTCACCAAATGTTGACATTCATTTATGCTTGAGAATTTTATAATCATGGGAGATAAAGCTCGTAATAAGAGGAGGAATACATTGACTTCTGAAGAAATTGAAGCAAAAAAAGAGGAGAGACAATGACAAAGAGAAAGAAGAATGAGAATTAAATCAATGAATTATGGGGGAGCATCCAATTCCACAACTATTGAAGATGAAAACATTGAGGAGACCATGGTTGTAGATGAAGCTAATTTGCAAGAAGTCAATTTGGAGAAGAATATGATTATACAAGCAAGTCCTACTATGTCTTCAAATCCCTCTTTCAATGCTATGGAGAATGTTTCAATATGCACAAATCCAAGTACATTTTTAAATCCACATGTTAGTGAAATGGAAAATTTGTATGTAGTATTTTTACAAGATGTTGGACTTAACGATGTTGACATTGATAATATTCAAAGAGATGAAACTTTTATATAATTTGTTGAAAATGAAAATTAGAATGATCATTTTGTTGAAAATGAAAGTTACAAAAACTATTTTGTTGATGAAAATGAAAAATATTTTGTTGATGAAAATGAAAACTGTTTTGTTGATGAAAATGAAGATGAAAATGTAAATCATTTTGAACTTGAAAATGAAAATGATAATGAAGATGAAGATGAAAATATAGAATGTGATGTTGAATTTAATGAAAATATTTTTTTTAAAATTGAAAATGGTGTTTTTGATAATCTTCCTGGTCAAATTTCTTGCAGGAAAATAAGAACACATGAGAATAAAATATGCAACAAATTTATTGTAAAAAATTTCCAATTCAATGTCAACTAATGATACAATTGATGAGAATGCAAAAAATGAGGAAAATAATAAACCTTAGGTTAGGATTTTTTGTTAAACCAAAAAGAAAAGGTCATTCATTAAAACATGTTATGTCTACTGTTGCTAGTGCCATTCAATCTATTGGGAAAAAATAGTCGATCTAAAGATAAAATGCAGCAAGAAGAGCTATAACAAATGCTATTGTTAATAAAGCAACTTTGAATAAAAGAATGGTAAGCAATATTAGTGAAGTTTTAAAAATACATCCTAAAACATTGCTAAGAGTAGAAAAAAGAAGAGAAAGTATAGAAAATGATCCTATCAACCAATATTGGAGTTTCAGTGGTTGACTCTCGAGGTCTGATATGAAATTGAATGTTGAAAATAAATCTTTGATAGAAAAATATTGGAATGATAATACTACCTAGGGTTTCATCTAATGCTAAAGATGATTTAAAATTAAGGGTGGGGTCCAAAGTTCATGATCCTCACCCAAAACACCTATTAGATACAACACAAAGTAAATTTTATAGAAAATTTTGTAGTGATTCAGTGTTACCTAGTAATATTAAAATAAGTCAAAGGTCCTTTGAAAAATGTAAACCATAGTATGTAAAAATTAATAAGCAATGTTTGATATCTTTTTTTTGTAAAATGCATGTTCAATTTCATTATTTTTATGATTTTTTTGATATATACATTGTACCTTGCATACTAGCATGATTATATAGGAGTGTGGTATTGATATGCCACTTGAAGAAATAAGAGAGTTTATTTTAGGTTTGTTTTGTGAAAGATCTAATGATAAATTGTTTTATTTAAGTTCTTGTATTTATGGACAATGAATTAACTATGGAAATCTTTCATTTTTAATAATTTGTATGCATGAAAGTGTTGATAATGATTTTGGACAACAATTAGTAGATGTTAAAAGATTTAAGAATGTTCACTATTCTTTAAAAGATGGAAAAATAGGAAAGTGTTGTGATTTAGTTATAGAAAAAGTTAGTGTGCATGCATTCATGAGTGAATTTAAGAATAAAATTGTACCAAAATATTTCATGCACTTTGAACATGCTCAATGGCTTGATGGCCAATTTCATGCATGTAGAAACAAATTTCCAATTGGTACTATACTTTCAGTGGTTGATTTTGTGGAGAATTATGCTCTCGCTCTGTAAGAGGAAATTCAATCACAATATTATAATTTAGTGCAAGTATCTATGTTTGTCTATATTGTTTATAGACATGTAGATGATAGCACTGAGGATGATAGAAAATTTTTAAGGGAGTATCATTTTTATTTGAGTGACAATCGGTTACACTCGTCAGAGTTTGTTCAATATTGTTTCAGTATATTTTTTAGAAATTTAAGAGAAAGAGGAATCCAGATGAAATAAAACCTCATATGGTCAAATAATTGTACGGGGTAGTTCAAGAATCCTCAAATGTTCTACTGGTTAAGTAGGGTTCACAATGAGGTTAATCTCCAACATATATAGAGTTTTTTGAAGCTAGGCATGGTAAAGGAGAACATGATGGAGTTGGTGCATGTGTCAAAAGAATTCTTGCTAGAGAACAATTAAAATTTGAGGATTCAGTAAAATTTAAAGATGCACATGGTATTGTGGATTGGTCTAATACAAGATTATCTACACCTAGTTCAAGTGAGTACTCTACAGTTCATCGATTCTTTTGGTTAGTTGAAGAAGACAACATTGTACCTAGAGTTGATTGTGAGACAATAAGAGGATCTACTAAATGACATTCATTTATGAGTGCAACAACAAGCACATGGACTATTTGGACAAGGGAGCTTGCATGTTTTTTCTAGTTTTTTATCATAGGAGATTGGGAAGCATGCAAAAATACAGAATGGGTTGAACAGTGGGAGCAAAGATTATTGACACTTGCACAAGCACATGATCAATATGAAAGAACTATTGAAGAAAATGATCAATTGTTTTCATTTGAAGATCATGATTGTGTTTCAGACCTTGTTCAAGAAGGTAATTTTAATTCAATTTATTTCATTTTATTTCACTTTATTAAGTTATTTTGTAATAATAAATTATTTATATATGGATATGTGCAAGTTATTAAATCAAATTTTGTTTGCAGGACGTGTATTTTGTTGTTGTACCTAAGGGGAATGAAGAGAAAACAAAATATTTGTTGGCTCATTGTGTCGAAACTAAACATAAGTTAATAGCACCTTGAGAAGATGATGATGGCTTTCATTATCCAACAGGTACGGTGATCCCCTTAAGAAAATTTTGATAACTAGTTTTTGACCCCATTAAGCAATTTTATAGAACAAGTCTTTGATCCCCTTAATAAAATTTTGAGAACTTATTTGATGATGGTTTTCATTTTTCCCAATAGGATTGGTGGTGATTGTTGGCACTTGGCTATGAAAATACCTACAAAATAAGAATGGTCTACCTACATTCGAAGACTATGAAACAGATAAAATTATTATACATTATTCACATTTGGTGGTGGAAACAAATATAAAACTAGAGCAGTATCATGGAAGACCTTAAAAAAAAGTGCTATGTTCATTTTCTATGGAAGAGCATGAAGCAATCATAGATGCATTGCAAAAAAAAGAGGATGCAGATGGTAGTATGGAATAAATAAATATAGGTAAATATAGTTTTAGTTTTATTTTTTCCTTTTAAATACATTAAATAAATGTTTTGATATTGGTCAAGTGTGTTATTAGTTGAAATTGATTTAAATTGTCCTTTTATAGATCCTTAAGGCATAGTCACAAAAAGGATCTAGTCCATGCATATTCAACCTAGACAACATGAAATACTTGATAAAAATAGGTAATTATTAGTTAAATTATATTTAAATACATGTTTTGATTTCATATTGATATTGCTTGTACATGAATAGTTAAAATTGATTTATTGTCCTTTTTTGTATCCTTAAGCCATCATTGCATTGATCTCATACTTTAAAGCAAAAAGGAGAGGATGCCTAGATTCAACCTACAGACATGTGTGGAATACTTTTAAATGCAGGTACTTGAGTTGTGTACATATAAATAGTTTTATATGAATTAAACTATGTATGTTTTGATGATTTCATTGATATTGCTTGTACCTTTTTGATATCAAGTGGTGTGAAGACCTACTACATTCTAAGGCATGAGTTTGAGATGTTCTTGAGATGGCATATCCAAATTTTGCAAACATTGTTTTGAGATGAAATATATGTACATACATACATAATTAAACATTTTGTACAAATTACAAATACATGTTTATACACAATTATGTACTCTGCATACTTTTATGTATCAAAATCAATATTCTAGATATTTTGTTTGTTAAATGAGCATGTTTTCCTACTTTGAACCTTTATATTTGATTGTATAATCACTAAATATCATGCATACATTATTGTTAAACCCCCTAAACCATAAACCCTAAACCCTAAACCCCTAAAGACATCCCCTTAAGATATTGTATTATGACCCCTTAAGACATTGTAATATGACCCCTTAAGACATCCACTTAAGACATTGTATTATGACCCCTTAAGAAATCCCCTTAAGACATCCCCTTAAGATAGTATATTAGGACCCCTTAAGACATCCCCTTAAGATGTCGTATTAGGACCCCTTAAGACATCCCCTGAAGGCAACCTATAATTAGTGTTGGATGCTATTATTTGTTTTGACAACTTATAAATTAGTTTTGGATGCCATTATTTGTTTTGACAACTTATAAATATTGTTGGATGCCATTATTTGTTTTGAAAAATTATAAATATTGTTGGATGCTATTATTTGTTTTGACAACTTATAAATTAGTATTGGATTCCATTATTTGTTTTGATAGCTTATATATACTGTTGGATGCCATTATTTGTTTTAAAAACTTATAAATTAGTGTTGGATGCTATTATTTATAGAATTTACTAATGCTTTTGTTCTCTAATCATGTATGGTAGTGTTTATTTCTTAAATTTTTATCCTTTGTGGTATAGAAACAAATTGCTTTTGTTTGTAAATTATGATTTATTGACTAATTATTTAATTTCACATTAATTTCCTATATGAATTTCTTGACTATGAACATAAAATGCATAAATGCACATGTGTAAATTAAAATTTACAAAAAATAATAAAGTCCATAATTTATGTAAATATATTAAGTGAATGAAACCAATAATTAAGCACATGAAATAAAATCCATCAGAGTACAACCCATGAACATGAAATATAAAGTCCAACAGAGTACATGAGAAACCAGAAATATAGTCTAGGAAATAAACAAATATAACCCATAAAATCATATTTCTAGGTCATGTATTGTCTCTATAATCAAGAGACCTCTTCACGCCATGTGGAATATGCAGATGACCTAAAACGCTCTGTAGAAGAGAAAGATGAAATCAGATGTAAGACAATGAAAAATGATTTAATGTCAATTTAATTTATAGTTTATCATAAAATTAAATTACCATCATATCTAGGTTTGGATGCTCGGGTGCACCTGAAGCAACCTCTAAATTCTCTAAATCAATCTACATAAACAAGACAAGGAAAGTTGAAATTAGATGTACAAGTCTACAATTAAAAATTATTTAATTCAATTTAATTTATAATTTATCATATTTTAATTGTACCATATTCTGAAGTTGTGCACCCTCTTCTAACCTATTTGTACATGCTCAACTACAAGATGTGTCTCATGCTATAAAAGAAAAAAAATTAAAACATGTATTAGCTCATATTAAATATATATATTCAATTTGAAATTTAAAATTAAAGTAATATTCAAAATATATAATTTATAATTGACTTTAAATATAATAAAAATTTTAATTTACCATTTGATCTAGAGCCTACTTTGCATGTCCTCCTAGAGGTGTAACTATGTTTGGGTTAGGGCTGAAAATCAGACTAACAAAGTCCTACAAGATCAAAATTAAAGCATGTATACTTGAATTAGGTTAATATATATGTATTCAGTTTTTCACATTTTTTGTAGAAAATATTTTAAACAACCTAAAAATTAGAGACCTCATGAGTAGCCACAACATCTAATGTTTGCCCGATGCCCATTGTCATTGTGGTATCAGCCTAGACATACATGTAGACATTTAATGCTTATAATATTTACAAGTCTACATGCACATTTCATATATAGTGAACTCAAAATTCATAATTATAACTATACTAGTGTAATTTAAAAAATTTACAATATAAATGTACTTTCCCTTGATCTACAATGACTGATAGTGGAGGAGTGCTGGACAACCCCTCTGGTGGAATCGACATGGAAGCCAATTGAATCACCTAAACCAACATAAATATTTTAATCATATATATGTGATTCAATTATAAATTTAAAACTCAAGTTAAAAATAATTTCATATATAATTTAAAAAATTGAAATCAAAATACCCCATAAGGGGTGTCGAGTAGGATTGGTGTTGATATATGTACTCATGGAATGGCTTATTTCCCTATTGTTAGTGTCATCTATACACCAAATAATATGATAGTTAAAATGTATAATTTCAAACTTTTCTTTGATATATACATTCATCAAAATTCTTATAAAATGAATGTGTTGATGCATATTTATACCTGTCTTACAATGTCCTTAAGGTGATGGTCTATTGTAAGAAACTCTACAAATGAACTGATGCAACCAGAGTAACCACCAGAATCTCCATGTCCAACTGAACGAGGTGTTCCTTGATTAGGTCCATAGCATACTTGATGGCAACTAGTACATACATGTGGGAGGGGACTTGACACTCCTGGAGTGGTACTTGGACTAGCTCCATAAAACACTCCTCCAAAATCATTGTCTCTATGCTCCCCACCCACTATTGTCGAAGAATGCTGATCAAGGTCTCCTACTAGTGTACTAAAAGAACCTAATGTTGAGACCAGAACTCGATGATGCACAGGTGCGAGAATGGGATGACCAGGAGCAACAACAATGGGTTGCACATGCATAGGGAATTGGGGATCAACTGGCCTTTCCCCTAACCTCTATTGTGGCATGCCACCACCAACACCCTAAAATGATTTAAAATCAAAATAATTGGGATTTTTCCCCAAAAAAAACTCTACATATAGTTTCCTTAAAAAAATATAATGGGAACTCCCAATTAGTGTGTGGGGGACTATCAAAAACCATATACCATCAATCCCAAAAAATGTGCTCATCCATGGATGTATGCACCACCTCATGGATATTCTAGATTTGTTGGAAGGAATGGGATTTTGAGTAATGGGGTCAAGATAGTAGGGGGCTAGGTGGGCTTTCATTATTTTAAGGTCCAAAATTTGTTTGTAAGAGATACCATCAGAATTAAATTATCTCATTTGATCTTTGTCTCATCGATGCCTATCTAGATCAGAATCAGTGGTCCTAATGGAATCCACAATGTTTTTCATCATAGATGCAAATTTTCTCACATGGGGTGGAATCAATGCTTGACTTTTCATAGCATTGATTTGATTTTGGATGGATGCAACCTAATTGTTTATGCATGCCAGAAGCGAGCCTCATCAGATGCAACAGGTGTTGGAGGTGGCATATTAGGTGGAGGGGGAGGTGGTTGAGGTGGTGGATTGATGATGTCATCAATGTTAAAATCATCCATGATATGAGATATAAGTGTGCACCTATACATTAAATTATACAAAATTAACATACAAACTTAAAAAATGACAATTTGAATAGTTAAATTTGAAATGCACATGCAAATTTGTTTAAATAGGATGTGCATACATATATTAAGATCATATAAAATTGAAACACACATATACATTGATTGAACTTGAGCATGTGCATACAAAATTCAGGTACATACATTTAAAATAAAAAATACAATGCATAATTTGCATGCATACATCATTAAACTAAACTATGTACATACATAAAAATTTCAAAATTTAAGAACTATATGCAATTTTAATACATGTGTACATACTAAAAACAATAAACTTGAAACATCCACAAGAAAGCTCATTTTATGTCTAACGCATATATATATATATATATATATATATATATATATATATGTATGTATGTATGTATGTATGTATGTATGTATGTATGTATATGTATATTTGTATATGTATATATATATATTACAATTTTCCAACATGAGAAAACATTCAATCTAGTAAATAGTCATAAAATATATACTAACTATTTAAGATGATTGTCTTAATTTAGAAACTATTGTGGCTCTCTACAGCATATCTTCATTTCTTTGCATTTTCCTTTCGAGAATTGGAATTTCTCCTCTCCTCTATCCATTTCCGATGCTCATATAAGAACCCATCCATAGACCTAACAACATAAACAATGGTTTTCATCCTAGATGCAATCATCCTCATAGGTGGTGCGATACATTCTTCATTTTGAATAATGTTGATTTGATCTTCCATGGTTCTATCATTGGAATTGATTCATGCTTGCAAACGAGCACCATCGATTTTAGGTGGTGGAGGTGGGGGGTTATGAGGTGGAGTGGGTGGAGGTGGAGGTGAAGGTGGTGGAGATGGATGGTGTGGAGGTGGATTGCAATTATTATTGAGTCAATCCATGTGATCTCTAAGATATGAGTGAACCTGCATTAGATTTGTAATTTAAAAATGTAAGATACATGTTTAGGAAATACCATAAAACCATTCAATATAAATGGAATAATTGAATACAAATGATAAAATATGCAAGCCTCATTTATTTCGAAGGCATGTTACTTGAATGAAAATACAATTAACTATTAATATAGGAAAATTTATGAATGCTATAGGGTTTACGGTTTAGAGTTTAGAATTTAGATTTTAGGGTAATAGGATTCCTTAAGGGGATCTATGTAGTAGGGTACTAGTACGAAATGACATGGCTTTTAAGTGAATAAAATTTGGTGAAGATGCCCAAGGAAACCAAATTTCATTAAGGTCCAAGGCAACTTCACCAAATTATATTCACTTGAGCCATGTCATTTTTTCCTAAGAACTTAGTAGACATAGATCCCCTTAAGCCATCTTATCAGCCTAAACCATAAATTGTTCAACCTAGAACATGATTAATCTCATTCATATTATAATCTTGCATGATCTTATTATTGTTAAATTTGGTTGCCTTGAGCAACTTCACCAAATTTTGAGAATTTATTTGATCCCCTTAAGAAATGTCATATTAGGACCCCTTAAGACATCAATTTATGATTTAGGGTGATAGGATGGCTTAATGGGATCTATGTCTAGTGAGGTACTAAGACAAAATTACATGACTCAACTAAATAAAATTTGGTAAAGCTTCCCAAGGAAACCAAATTTCATTAAGAGCCTAAGAAAAAATTATGGCTTTAGGGTTTATGGTTTAGAGTTTAGAATTTATGGTTTAGGGTAATAGGATAGCTTAAGGGGATCTATGTAGTAAGATGCTATGACAAAATGAAATGGATTAAGGGAATAAAATTTGCTGGAGTTGCCTAAGGAAACCAAATTTCATTTTAAGGTCCTAGGAAAAAATGAATACTTTAGTGTTTAGGGTTTAGATTTTAGAGTTCAGGGTTTAGGGTTTAGGGAACTTAGGGTGAAGTTTGGGTGGCCCTTGGAATATAAGTGTTGGTGTAATTAAATGTCTTGTACCTTGTCCTAGGTCTTGATTACACCTTAGTTAAGTTTACTTAGGGACCACATAGGAGGTTGTTGGAGATTTTCCACCTTTGGTGGAGTTGACATCTCATTACCTCATCACTTCCACCTTTTGTGGACACATCATGTGATCATCTTCTCCACCTTTTGTGGGTGATCCACCTTTTGTGGAGATTATCACATTATCTTTTTCCACTTTAGATGGAGTGATAACTCTTCATTGTTGTCACATGTCATAAGATTACGACACTTGTCATAATCTTATGCCCTCCTATGTTCTCACCTTGGCTATATATCCAAGGGGTCTCCTATGCATTGTATTGAGTATTGCATCTCATATTATTGACATTGAATACAGTTTATTCTTGTCATATTATTTTCTCTCTCTTTTGTGCTTTCTATTAGGCCTCTAGATCTTGGGTGGCTACCTTCATAGCCAATTCTTACAATAAGGAACTTGCAAGTTATTGAAGAACATTTTCTCATGGAACAATTGATTGAGATAGCTCTTGCTTTAACTGACCAAACTAGATCATGATTGATCTCATTCATATTATAATCTTGCTTGATCTTATTAATGTTAAATTTGGTTTCCTTGGGAAACTTCACCAAATTTTGAGAACTTCTTTGATCCCCTTAAGAAATTTCATATTAGGACCCCTTAAGACATTTATTTACAATTTATGGTGATAGGATGGCTTAAGGGGATCTATGTCTAGTGAGGTCCTAGGACAAAATGACATGGCTCAACTTAATAAAATTTGGTGAATTTTCCCAAGGCAACTAAATTTCATTAAGAGCCTAAGAAAAAATGATGGCTTTAGGGTTTACGGTTTAGAGTTTAGAATTTAAGGTTTAGGGTAATAGGATAGCTTAAGGGGATCTATGTAGTAAGATGCTATGAAAACATGAAATGTCTTAAGGGAATAAAATTTGGTGGAGTTGCCTAAGGAAAACAAATTTTATTTTAAGGTCCTAGGACAAAATGAATACTTTAGTGTTTAGGGTTTAGATTTTAGAGTTCAGGGTTTAGGGTTTAGGGAACTTAGGGTGAAGTATGGGTGGCCCTTGGAATATAATGAACTTGCAAGTTAGTGAAGAACATTTTCTTGTGGAACAGTTGATTGAGATATCTCTTGTTTCAACTAACCAACCTAGATCATGAAATCTCATTCATATTATAATCTTGCACGATCTTATTATTGTTAAATTTGGTTGCCTTGGGAAACTTCACCAAATTTTGAGAACTTCTTTGATCCCTTAAGAAATGTCATATTAGGAACCCTTAAGACATCGATTTATGATTTAGGGTGATAGGATGGATTAAGGGGATATATGTCTAGTGAGGTCCTAGGATGAAATGACATGGCTCAACTAAATTTTTTTTTGGTGAAGATGCCCAAGGTAACCAAATTTCATTAAGATCCTAAGAAAAAATTATGGCTTTAGAGTTTATGGTTTAGAGTTTAGAGTTTATAGTTTAGGGTTTAGGGTTTAGGGTAATAGGATAGCTTAAGGGGATCTATGTAGTTAGATGCTATGACAAAATTAAATGGCTTAAGGGAATAAAATTTGGTGGAGTTTCCTAAGGCAACCAAATTTCATTTTAAGGTCCTAGGACAAAATAAATGCTTTAGTGTTTAGGGTTTAGATTTTAGAGTTCAAGATTTAGGGTTTAGGGAACTTAGTGTGAAGTTTGGGTGGCCCTTGGAATATAGTGAACTTGAAAGTTAGTGAATAACATTTTTTTGTGGAATAGTTGATTGAGATAGCTCTTGTTTCAACTGACCAACTTAGATCATGAAATCTCATTCATATTATAATCTTGCACGATATTGCTATTGTTAAATTTGGTTTCCTTGGGTTAAGAAATGCCATATTAGGACCCCTTAAGACATCAATTTACGATTTAGGGTGATAGGATGGTAGGTAAGGGGATCTATGTCTAGTGAGGTCCTTGGAAAAAATGACTTCCCTCAAGTGAATAAAATTTGGCAATGTTGCCCAAGGAAACCAAATTTAATAAAGGGCCTAGGAAAAAAATGATGTCTTTAGGGTTTAGGGTTTAGAGTTTAGAGTTTAGGGTGTAGGTTAATTTAGGATGGCTTAAGGGAATCTTTGTAGTAAGTTCCTATGACAAAATGGGATGGCTTAAGGGAATAAAATTTGGTGGAGTTGCCTAAGGCAACCAAATTTCATTTTAAGGTCCTAGGACAAAATGAATTCTTTAGTGTTAAGGGTTTAGATTTTAGAGTTAAGGGTTTAGGGTTTAGCAAAGTTTGGGTGAAGTTTGGGTGAGACTTGGAATAATGGACTTGCAAGTTAGTGTCTAGTTTATGAATATAGATTGACTATTTGTGTAATTGAAACACATAATTATGTATTATTGAGATTGAGTTTGATGTATATTTTAACTGGATATTTTTTAAATTGAATATAAGATTATTTTATTTAACATTTTTTTCATTAAAATTTCCCACTTAAATGAATTTTATGATATAAAATGTATAGTATAAAATTAGTTAATGTTGAATCAAGTATTTTATTTTTGATTGTTTGGAATTGAAAGAACCTAAAATAAATAAAAGAAAAATATTTAGATTCTTTTAGTGTCTTCGTAACTAGTGCAAAAATTGAGATTTTAGGCTAAACTAGAAGCTTAGTTAACAAGTAATTACAAAAAGAAATGGAAACAAGGCATGACTAAGAGAGATAAAAACATAAAATAGAAATGAATGTTGAATACTATCTAATTAAGCGACAATTGGAAATTGATTCTACACTTGGATTTACAAATTTGCTAACTAAATTTGCAAACAAACATTGATAAAATTTATGAATTGTAACTATTCTTTAACATATTGTTTTCCAATCTAATTATAATTTAACATTGAAACTAAAGTTTAACATATCGTTTTATCCATACAATGCAAATGAAATTTAAAAAATTTAAGCAATGTAAATGTATTTTCTTGAATTTCAAAATCATAATGATTTGTTCAATTTCAATTTAGGGTTTTAGCAATTTTTTTTGTTTCAAATAAATTTAGGGTTTCAATTTCTAAGCAATTAGGCTTTGAAATGCAATTTTTTCGCTTCATTTCAAAATGGGGTTTTCAAATTCATTTTTTTTTGTTTGATTTGAATTGAGGGTTTCAAAAAGCTTGATTAGGGTTTCTAAATGCATTTTTTTATTTCATTTCAATTTCTAGGTTTTGATATGCAATTTTTTTTGTTTCATTTCAATTAAGGTTTTCAAATACAATTTATTTTTGGTTTGATCAAACAATTTAGGTTTAAAAAGATAAATTATGTTTCTAAAATACAATTCAAGGTTCATTTTTTCATTTCCATCAAGAAAACTTTAGGTTTCTTTGTATTTTTTCATCTATTTCTACAATTCATCATTTCTACTATAACAGGAAATAAAATGCTTAAAACTTTGAAATAAATTAAAAAAAAATGTTAAAAATAGTTATTATATTGACAATTTCAATAAAAGATGAAAAAATGCAAAAAACTGGGGGTGGACGGGTACTTGGAGACTATTTGTGGCAATCATTGTCACTCGAATTTATGATCCTATGTGTAGGTAAATTGTAGTTTTTTTGTTTTTTAAAAATTAAATACCATTAGAAAATGGGATCCTAATTTGTACAAAATGAGATCCCGATTTTTATATATCGGGATCCTGTTCCCTATCCCTTAGTTCAAGACCCTTTACGTTCCCTGTCCCTTAGTTCAAGACCCTTTAGAAAATGACATCCCAATTTTTAAAAAGCAGGATCCTGTATTACATTTAGGCTTAGGATCCCGTTTAGAAAAATTGGGATCCTTTTTTTGCAATGTCGATTTCATTTTTTTGGCTAAGGAAAAAATTTCCACATTTCTTGGACTCAAATTTGTGCATTTACCTAGTAGAGGGTTGAGAATTGAGGGTATAGGGTTGATGGTTTATGGTATTGGGTTGAGGGTAGAGGGTAGAGGGTTTAAGGGTTTAGGGTGTAAGTGTTTAGGGTTGATGGTTTAGGGTTTAGGGTATAAGAGTTAAGGGTAGAGAGTAGAGGGGATAGAGATATGAGTGAGTGAGTGAGCGAGAGAGAGTTGAGAGAGGGAGAGGGGGTAGGAGGGAGAGACTTTCAAGAGAGAGAGAGTTGATTTGTTGTAAAGACATGTTGCTAACATTTTAATAGAAGTTCATTAGCTTTTGGTGGATTCTTGAGTTTCAATTGCATGTTACATGGTTCTTCTCCCATAGTTAGTTAATTTGAATAGATTTACTTTGTTGTTTGTGAGTTTTGCAAGCTATTAGTAGATTAGTTAATGTTGTTCATTGGTATTGAAGAATTTTGTTGTGTGTTGGAAACCTTCCTTGTCCATACTTTTTGTTGTTTATTGATGATAAATAGTTGTGTAAAGTTAGTCTGGGAATAAATTAGAAGATGCACTAAATTTCTATCTTTTATTCATGCTTATGGTGAATGAATGGTTGAATATATGTAGTCCTTAGAAGCTTGTACTAGTTTCATGAGATTGTGAAGTAATCTGGTTAAGTGGAACTTAGTTTTAGGAAGGATGTCTATAGTAGGGTCCTCCATTATCATTGTTCACTACTAGTTTAAGGTCTAGGAACCTTCTCTCTTCCCTGCCCTTTTTCATTTTTTTTTAGAAATGACCTAAGCTAAGGTTCATTGTACACTGTAAAGCCAAATTTGAAGCTGAAGTAGGAGTTCTAGACTGTTGTTTAAACTTGCAACAATCGTGCACCAACTTTCCCATCTCAAGAACTCTATGAAAAGATCTAATTCTCCTCCAACTTAACTTTCGTAAGTCTTCCCTATGATTACTAGCAAGATCACATCAAAAAAACTGATAAATTCCAAGCAAGTCATGACTTGACACTCAAGAGACCTTGGGGTGATTTTCAACAGCTTTTTGGAGATTGAATTTCAAGAGAGAGAGAGAGAGAGTGTGTGAGTGAGAGACCTGATAGAGGGAGAGGGTGTGGGAGGGAGTGACTTGAGAAAGAGAGGGAGAGAAAGAGGGGGTATAGGGTTTAAGGGTTTAAGGGTTTAGGATGTAAGGGTTTAGGGTTGATGGTTTAGAGTTGAGGGCAGAGGGTTTAGGGTTTAGGGTAATGTTTTGAGGGTACATCATTGAAGGTTTAGGGTTGAGGGTCCCATGTATAGGGTAGAGGGTTAAGGGGTTGAGGGATTCCTCTTGCATTTGTTTCATGGATTATAAATGAGAAAGACAAACATATGGTGTTGCAAGGCCTAGGTGGGTAGGAGTGGGAGTTGGAGTTAATGAGTACAAACAATAGACTAAAATTTCAATATGGTTGGAAATAATTTATCAATTATTATATCCTATAATTGGGATATTTTCTTGTGTTCAACTACATAGCGAAGTCATACTTGGAGGTTCATGTGTTTGGAAGATTTGGGTGTGTGAAAAATAGCAGTGCTCTTCATGTTGAAGATCCAAACATTAATTCAAATAAGAGATTCCCTTCTAAGAAAATATGCAGTTTAAATCAATCAGTGGGAAATAAATTGCTAATTGATTTGGTTTCCGATGAGAAAAATAACCACAAGTCTGAAGCGATGCCTCAAAATTGAAGTAAAAGGAAATCCTCATTTCTTAATAAGAAAAAGTTTTTTCCAAAAATATAGAGCTTGTTAAATTTGTATGTTCAATAACTAGCTTTTGGAGTTGGAATTTGAATTGTAATTTTATAAGGAACAATAAAGTGAGTTTTATTGTAGGCAATTCATCCAAGGAGCTTGCCAATTCGGTGAAATTGGAAATGTAGTGGCTTGTTTGAAAAAATGGGTCCAAGAAACGGGCTCTTTTGGTGATGTAAATCATCAGGAGACCCCATTTCTTGGACCCATTTTTTGAAACAAATGTTAATTTCACCCACTAGCTTGCCAATTCGGTGAAATTGGCATTTCACCCACTAGCCTTCCAATTCGGTGAAATTGGAAATATAGTCACCTGTTTGAAAAATTGGGTCCAAGAAATGGGGTGTCCTAGTGATGTAAATACTGGGAGATCCCATTTCTTGGATTGATTTTTTTAAACACAGAAATTTAGGATGCCAATTTCACCCACTAGCTTGTTAATTTGGTGAAATTGGCAATGTAGTGGCTTGTTTAAGAGGGATAGGAGTGAGTAAGTGAGAGATACTTGAGAGAGGATGAGGGGGTAGGGGCTAAGAGTAGAAGGTAGAGGGGAGAGAGACATAAGGAGTGAGTGATAGAGAGTTAAGAGAGGGAGAGGGGGTAGGAGGGAGAGAGGGAGAGAGGGA
>VDFB02042271.1:90972-105326 GCA_007258455.2 Sequoia sempervirens
TTGAGGGTTTTTGATATTTTATGAATGTTTTTGGATTTTGATGTTATTTTGGATGTTTTTGGATTTTCTTGGTTTTTTGAATGTTTTTGGATTTTTGTGTCTCGGGGGCTGATCAAAGATTAGCCTTGCTTACATTTAAGCTTAGATACGACGTAGTTCAAATACCATTTTTTTGACATTTTTTGTTTTCAACTTGTTTTTGGATTTTGATATGTTTTGAATGTTTTTGGATTTTTGGATTTTTTGATGTTTTTGGATTTTCGCATGATTTTGACAATTTGAATATGGATATGTGTGATAATATCAGTTCTCTATTTGGGATTTTATTGAAGACCAAGCTAATTTTGATTGATCAGATCGATGGATTGATGATGATAACATTGTTGAGGATACGACAATGTAAGGATAGTGTTCAGTAGCACAAGGATTAGGATGGATATCCCAAGATGATAAGGGATTGATGATTGGACTGATCATGATTGATAATGATAATATTGTTGAGGATGCACAACAATGCAAGGATAGTATTAAGCAACACAAGGATTGGGAAGGATATCCCGAGATGATGATGGATTGGATTTGATTGATCAAGATTTTGAAGCTTGATTTTGGAACAAAATTGTTTTGAATGGTTTGATGTGACATTGAAGGATGTGTTAGATGGAACTGATATTGATTGTTTGGATTGATGTTCGATGAAAGATAAATCTTGATAAGGAATGTCTTCTCACCAAAAAAATGCCAAGGGGTAGTGATTTGGATTTTGGCTCACAAAGTTTTTGGCCAATTTGATTTCATGTTTTCTAATGTTCAGATCACCACATAAGTTGGAGGATATAGATCAAGATTTATTCTTGAAGCAAGATGTGAATATATGCCCCTAGTTTCTAGTAAGGTATGGAATGCCATGGATGGATGCTATGATAAGTGTATGAATGGAGGGATATGGATTATCTTGTGATAAGATAAGGTGTTTGGAAAAAGAATGCTCATTTGGATAATGTTGGGTAGGATAGGATCAATGAAAATGACCCATGTCCAGTTGTTTACCATTAGTAAATGCACAGTGTGCACCAAAATTTGTCAAGATCAAGATGGATGAAAACATATTGGATAAATGGTTCATGGATGAAAGGATTAATTATGGATGGGATGAGATGCTTTCACCTGAACTAGTGTATGCAGATGATTGTTTTCCAATTTTTCATGATGGTACTTGTCCAAAGTGCCATCATAGTGGTCACTGGAGGACGATTTTTTTCTTTACTGTTTTCAATCCTATTTCTAATTTTTTTGGATTTTCATACTTTTTTTGATTTTTTTGGTTTTTCTAAAAGATTTTAAGCTCATGTTGAACCATCTGGTGTTGTTGATGTAGATGCTTCTGTCATAAAGTTCCATTGATATCCTAATTGAAGAAGCTACTTTTCGAAGATACGTGCCCTAGAATACAACCTTTGAGATTACTGATCTACTTTGTTGATACCAGAGTTAACTTTTTCTTTGTGTACGCATCATGATAGAATTCCTTCTGAATCCTTATGATGAAGGGTGGCTGCCAATACCTAGTCAATGTGAGAATTGGATATCATACGTGGAGGCATGGATGGAGTGTGTTTAGGGATAAAAGATGGATTGGTTGACAATTTGGAACTTTTGACTCTCCAAACTTGGGAAGATGAGAAATGATGGGTGGATATGAAAGTGTGCATGGAATTAGGACCAATTGCTTGATATACTTTGTACGTTGCTTGAGAAGCCTAATTTTTCCTTTGTGGATATCTTTGATGGATACTTTTCCCTTTTTTATGTTTCCCCGTAGTTTCTTTGACTAATGGAGTTTGATAGGGATAATCTTTCTTTGTACTTCTTGGTATCCATGAGTATTTGATTTTTACATTATGCTTCCTTGCTTCTTCTACTTTGATAATGTTCCTTGTTATTTTATTTAACTCTTTCTTTTGATGTTGGTCCCAATTCATGGATGGGGTGATGGGTGGATGAAGATTCATGACATGACTGGTTGTAGTATTAGCATCAGTTTCATCATAAGTATCCTTTGTGCTCCCTATGTTGACATTTTATTTCAAGACAATTTCCCCCAATATGGTGGTAGTAGCACCATCATTCCTTGATTTTTCTTGTTTTAAGACATCTTGTTCAGTAAGCATGCCCTGATAAATGACCACTACAGATGACGTTGTTTCAATTTGCTGCTTTGCTAACTCTGGAATGTCCTGTTATGTTTGACTTGTTTCCTTGAGTGGATAATGATGGGTATCTTCATACATGATGCCCTCAGTCTAAATTTTAGACATATCTGATCCTAATATTGACAACTAATCAGTTTGACTATAGGAATCAATAACCTGCTCTTTTTGTGTGATAATTTTAGGAGTAAAGGAATCTTGTTTTGAATGAAGATCATCTATGTGTCCATCCACATAAATCATCTCATGGGTAGATAGAGGAGTATGTCTTATGTGGATATGACCATCATTTGTGACATCTTAAATAGATAGGAGAGTGTTCATTAGATCATTATAGTAGCTTGGAGATACAAATTCTTGATCTTAAATGATTTCAAAATTTCTTTTGACATGCTTTGGATCAAGTTCTTGACATGGGTCAATTTAAAATGATGGGTTGCTTACAAAGGGTTCTTGGACATCACCATTAGTCATGGTAAGTGGTTCAATATCCTCTTGATCTTTGAGTGGAATTGGATCAAGTGTTGAGTTTAGGGTTCCTTCAATATCTATAACCATGAGGTCAAAGGGGGTCAACATGTCTTGGAAAGGACCATTGCTAGAGATTAGTGAAAGATGTTGATCATGTTTTGGACTAAATCCTTGGGATATATACCCTAACTCATTAGATAATGTAGAGACATTTTAAACATTATCATTGGTCAATGGGTTGTGGATTATGTATATAGGATCAAATAACTCTAATACTCCTTGAAATAGATCACTAAAAAATGGTTCTTGATGTATAGTGAGTTGATCATCAGATGGGGTAGAAGCATCTTCAATGTGCTCGTTAATGGAGAGATTTTGAACATTTTTTTCAACAATTATGGTGGAGAGATTGATAGTGTCTTCAACCATAGGGTCAAGTGATGTTGACATTTCTTGAATTGGATCATTGTTGGGTATTTTTGGTGTATTTTGATCATGATTGAAAAGTGACTCTTGATCTATGTTGATTTGACCTTCAGATGAGGTAGAAACATCTTCAATATGCTCATTGATTGATAGATTTTGATAATTGTTTTCACCAATTGTGGTGGAGAGATTGTCAATGCTATTGTTAGTAGTTGAATCCTAATCATTGTCCCCAATAGTGATTATATTTTGATCAATAAGATCTTCGATGATATTTTTGAGTTGAATACAATTTGATGTTGTGTCCCTTTTTTTTGTGAAAATCACAATGGCAATCCTCATTATGCCTTGGTGGTTTAACTATGGGTTCTTGATAGTTCCCATAGATGGGGAGCTTGATGAGATTTTCTTGTACCAATTTTTGTAGGACCGATTTGATTGGTTGCCCAAGTGGTGTGTAATTTCATTTGTTCCCTTGTGAAATTTTCACTTTTAATTGACCTTGTGGTGGTTTATTTTGGAGATGTGGTTATTGAGCTTTGAAATGTGGCAATTGATCTTCGAGATGGGGCAATTGGGTTTTTTTTTATGTTTTTGATCTTGATATCCAACCTCTTGACATTGGAGATGTTGTTCTTGATGCGGTTGTGGAAACAACTCAATGCTTTGATGACAAGGTTTAACCAATGAAAGAGTGTATTGATTTTGGAGTGAAGATATCTCTTGGATCAATAATTCAATTAGTTTTCCATGTGAAGCAAGCTGCTCTAGCAAAATTTGATCTTGATTTTAAATTTGAGTCCCTTGATTTGGATTTTGTTTAAGCAGTTTTGGGATGTACACTTGTGGTGTTCGCATGGGATCATCGAAAAATTGATTTTGGACAATGTTTTGATTTGGGATGATGTTCATATTTAGAATTATAGGTTGAAATTGAACATTGTTGTGGTTTGGAATCGCATTGCCTTGATTTAGGTAACTTTGATTTTACATGGTGTTACTTTGACTTGGATCAATAAATGGAGTCGTTATCATCTTTTTTCGACTTTGAATAAAATTTGTATGATTTATGAACATATCTATCCCAAAGTTTTCCAAGTGTGGATTTGAAATGTTCATGTTTGGTAAACTTGTACTTGGTATATTCACATTTGGCATATATGGATTTGGTGGGATAATTTTCATTTGAAGATTCATGCATTGATTATTTGGTTGATAGATTTGTAAGTTTGGACTTGGATTTAAATCTACCATAAAAAAAGGTGTTCCAAAATTTAGATTGGGAATACTCACACTTTTTGTACCATTGAGGTTTGTAGGAGATAATGATCCCATGTATGGATTGTATAAATGTGAGCTTTGAAAATAAATTGGAATTGTGAGGCTTTGATAGTTTGGTTGGTTTAGACTGCTCATGATGTATGGATCAAGTTTATATTCCATTTTCTTATTGTGTTTTGACCTTGTTGACCTTTAAGGGATTTAGGACCAATGATGAGATGAGCTATGAAAGAGGTGAATGATATGGGTGTTGAATGTTTAGGAACTTTGGATAAATTTTAGACTTAGGGTTTGATTTTGATTGGTTTGATTTGGATATTGAATTTGTAAGTCCTAAGATGTTAGATGTGATCTTAGGATGAACTTGTTCAAAGGGGTGCTGATTCAATTTAGAGGTATGAGAGAGGATGCATTCCCATACTCCTAATAAAGAGAGAATACACATGATAGGTTTAATCACACTCACAAGATGTTTTCTTCAATTTTAGTTCCCAAAATGAAGTGTGGATTCCATTATTTTATCCCAACCTAAGACCACCAAAAATCCTTTTGATTCTCAAGATCATTGTGAGGTGCGAGAGAAGCGCATATGTCTTTTCAATGGTGTTAGTTTGAGTAAGCAATTACAAGAAAAATTAGCACATGCTCTTTTTAAGTCCACAAAGCAATGATTTTGATGTTTTTTAAAGCACCAAAACAAGATATGAAAGTTGTCTTGTTCAATTATTAGCCTCAAACAAAATCTAGTATGTTTTTCCTAAAGTTCTTTTTAAGCCCTTTGTTGCAAAAATCGAAATGTTCTTTTTAAGATCCCAAAAGGAGGTGAGTTGATCTAAAACAAAAAACTAAAGCATAGGATGGAAGCTCTTTAAATCATTTAAAAATTCTTTATGAATTTCAAGTTTTAGAGCTCAATCTTCTTCAACTCCAATCTGCTTGATTCCAATGTCAACCATTAAACTTTCTCGTGCAAACATCACAAATAAGAGTTATGCATGTTTTGAAAAATGATAAAAAAACACACAAGACATGTTGACTATTCAAGGAAACTTTTTTAAATAAAACAAATTTGACAAGGCACATGAGTTCTTTATGATGAAACTAACTCAGTAATAAATGTCTTAGTATATTTTTCAATATGTACCCACTTTCATAAAAAGATATTTGATTTCAAAACTTTATGCACCCATTTTCAATTCATGACAAAATTGTTGGCCTATAGTAAAATATTTACATTTCTATTAAAATGTATGATCTGATATTAAGATATGACTAATTGAAAGTTGACAATTTAAACACACAAAATGGGTTTCCAAAGATTCTATTGAATAATAGAAATCAAGCCAATAGACAATAAAATAAATCAATCCAAAAAGTCACTTTAAATGTTGGAAGTCCAATAGACAATAACCAATGGAAAGAAAGACTAGTGACCAAAGGATTCTTTAAAATATTTCAAGCAAATGCATTTGGCAGACATATCAAAAAGGTAACAAATAAATGTTTTTTTTAAAAACTTTCAAGCCAATGCATTTGGCAGTGTAAAGTCACGCCATAAATGCCATATGAGAAATTTTCAAACTAATGTAGATAGTAGGTGCAAGGATGTGCTAAAAGTCAATTGAAAAGCTATGTAAGTAAATGCAAATGGAAGGTGTAAAATCGAATTCTATGGTCAGAGAAACTTTCAAGAAAATGAATTTAATAAAAGGCTTTTATTGTAACCATCAAATGGGCAGGCTGTGCCCTAACACCATCAAATTCACTTTTGAAAGGAGACAACCTTTATTCTCTTCAACAATGATCATATTTTGGTCAATTTAAAATTTTCTTGAATAAAATCTACATAGAGTTGCACACCTCTCATACACAAGCTCCTCCTAACTACAAGTTTTCCACAATTTCCCTACCACAAGTTTCTTTGACTTGTTATACATGTGTTAAGACTTGTCCCAAGCCTAAATAATGTAAGGGAGGGACCTCTCTCTAAAAATAACTAGAAGAACTTTTCCCCTTATTGTCATCTCATTATGCTAATCATGATCCTTTGTTTAATGCCATGTAAAATCATCTTTCTCTCAATTTTCTGTTAGAAATTCAAACAAGCCCACTAAAATCAGTGACGTAGGAGTAGACAGCCATATGGCAAGCCTTTCTTATTTCCTTCCTCACCATTAATGACAAAGGAAAAGCTTAAATAGTAGTCACATGACTAGGTAAAGCTCAAAAGAAAAACAAAAGATCTTGAGTATTAAATTTTGGTTGTTCCAATCTCTTTAAGAGCGACTGTTGTAGACCATTTTTTGATATCATAATAGTTAGTTTGGCCCAACTCGATATAGGAGAAACCTAATGCTTTTAGACACTACTATTTTTTTTGTATTCAGGTTCCCAAACAAGGATCCAACTTTGTCCTTTTTGGCATGATATTGATATCATGAATCAATTCACTCCCCAAAATAGCAATATTAAAATCAAAATCAAACACACTAGAAACCAACCAAGACTACAACATATAAGATTGATGCCAAGACTACAATGTACAAGATGGTGCAGGAGCACCTACTTGAATACAAGTATAATTTTAATGTTTTGCTCTTAATCTTTTTGTTTTGTTTGTAATGGTCTCATAAACCATTGATAAGGTGTAAGGGGACCTCTTTGAAGCTTAGGTTTAATTTTGAATAAATTAGGAATCAGTTTGTAGGCATTTCCTGAAGTTTTGGCTGAAATTCGAAAACACAGTGTGTTTTCAAACGCGTGATTTTTGGCCACTTTTGAGCTCGACTTTTTAACCTAACTGATTTTTTTCGGTTTGGGAGGAAGGAGCCCGACATTTTGAGCAGATGAGTTGTCTTTTGGTGATGGCAGTTGTGGAAAAAATAAAGAAGAACCTGTGATTTTGTGTGGAAAAAGCTATTTTCTGTGTTTTTTGCGTAACAGCAAACTAAAGAATGGATTAAATATTTTTTTATTGGCCTTAGAGCATGTAAAGAAACGTTTTGCTGTTCTGTTTTGTTATTTTTAAATAGTTCTCTCATCGTTTTTTTTATTCTTGTATAAAGTGTGTCTTTCTTAACTCTGTTTTGGACTGATAAAAGAAATCAGAAACATGGAGTTTTAGGTTGTTCCTGATCGTGCCAGGCAGTATGGACGTAGAGGAGACAATCCTAAACTCCAAATATGTATATAGTGTACATATGGTAGATATTAGAGGTTTTTCCTGCAAGTTGGTAGACTGTTTCTAGGCGAGTTTGGAAACCCGGCTAGAAATACAGTCAAGAGAGCAAAATCCCAACGTGGCAGGGGTGATATCTTTAAAATCTAATTTGTATTGTGGTTGCTAACAGTGCTAAGGAGGTGTAGAACCATAAACCAAAGGTTCTTTGATGTTTTGGTGGTCAATAAAGGCAGAACAAACCAAGAAAAAGCCTTGAGAAACCCTAGTTTCCACCAAGGTTGAGTTGTAACCTTGCCCAAGAACCAAGAACTCTATTTTTTTGAAAACGATGGAAAAAGGGAAGCTTAGAGTTGCTGAAGCACTGGAAAAGATGACTTTGGAGGCCTTGGAAAGTGCCACACACCCCTGCAACAACGTTGGGCAGAATGGAAGGGTGACTAGTCTTTAAAGGAATAAGGGCTGGTTTGTGCACGTGAAGAAGGAGTACCAAATAGCACTTGGGAGCAGCAAAGTTGCAATGATAGCAGGGTTGATAAAGTGAACCAGGGGTGCCTCAAAGGTAAGAGGACCTATAGGTTGTAGGTGGAAGAAATAACACCTTAGGAGTTCTAAGATAAAGGACTCAAAGCAGTGAGATAATATTTTCTCAATCAACCCTTGTTCTATCAAATTGGTATCAGAGCCCAGCTAAAGATTTGGGAAAGGAATCTTGCATGTCAGACATAGAATCAAGTGATACTTCCACCATGGTGACCAATGCAGAACTGGCAAAGATGGTAGAAGAGCAGGAAGAAGACAATAAGTAGTTGAGGGAAAGAATAGCTCAGCTTGAGGCAGCAGTGAGGAGTGCACAGTTTGAAGGAAGAATTCCAAAAGAAGAAGAGGTTGCAGAGGAAGATAAGACCCCTGAACCTGACCCCGTCTTGAAGGAGGAGCCTTTCTTGAAGGCATTAAAAGCTTTGAGTGGAAAATCACTTGAAGGAGTGCCACTATTTAGTGGAAAGATGGAACCTGACTTAGTCATGGACTGGATAGAAGGAATGGAGAACCACTTCGAATGTGATGGAGTTACAGAAGCACAGAAGGTGAAGGTTGCAAAGTCAAGGTTGAGAGGATCAGCGTTAACTTGGTGGAAGTTTGTCCAGACTGAAAGGGAGAAACAAGGTAAGCAGCCCATATCAACCTGGAAAGGAATGGTTGCTAAAGTGAAAGAAGCTTATATGCCAGATGATTATGAAATTCAGCTCCACAAGAAGAGGCAGAGTTTAAGACAAAAAGACCAAGATGTAAACACCTACATGGAAGAGTTCCAGAAACTTTGTTTGAGATCAAATGTGGCAAAAGATGAGAGCCTGAAAGTGGCTAGATACCTCAATGGATTGAAGTGGAATATACAGGAAGAGATGGCTTTGCTCAGCCCCAAGACAGTCCACCAATGCTATCAGCTAGCTATCAAGATTGAAGAGAGGAATAAAAGGAAGCATGATCAGTCCTCAAAGGGCAGAGGAAGAGGCAGAGATCAAAGAGGACAGCGTGGAGGTTACCAAGGAAGAGGTGGTGACCAAAGGAACCAAGGTGAATCAAAGCTTACTGAGCATGGAGGTGAAACCTCATCAAGAGGAGGATTTAATAGAGGAAGAGGACCTCAAGGGGGTTCAAATAGAGCAAGAGGAGCAGGCAGAAGTAACTCCTACTTTGCCACCATGAAGTGTTACAACTGCAATCAGCTAGGCCATCCAGCTTATAGATGCCCGGAGAAAGCTTCATCTAGCAACGAGAAAAGAGTAGCTTATGCACAAGAAGACACCGTGAGTGTAAAGACACCTGAGATCAGTCATATAGAATCAGAAGTAGGTGAAAATCTGATGTTCAACAGGGTTTTGATCAGGCAACCAGTCAAGGAAGAACCCAAGCAAAGGAGAGCTTTGTTTAGAGCAAGGTGCAAGATATTGGGAAAGGTATGCAAGGTTATAGTAGATTCTGGTTCTACAGACAATATCATCTCTGAGGAGGCAGTAAATAAGTTAAAATTGCATAAAGTACCTCATGCCAATCCCTACAAAGTCACATGGCTGAATAAAGGGCAGAGTGTCTTAGTGAATGAGCAGGTTACAGTGGAATTTTCAATAGGAGGCTACAAAGACAAGCTGATTTGTGATGTGCTACCCATGGATGCATGCCATCTTCTTCTTGGTAGGCCGTGGCAATATGATAGAGGTGTTGTATATCATGGAAAGGAGAACACCATTGAGTTCACGAAAGATGGAAAAACATTCAAGCTGCAATCATTGGTTGAGGAAGATGAGGGGCAGTCCAAGGTTCCAAACATTATGTTGAGCAGTGGTAAAGAATTCATCAAGGATCTACACCAAGGGAATGAAGGTTATGTGGTCCTAATGCAGTCCAAAGAGGAAGAAAAGGCTGAGAAGACAGTCATACCTAAAACAGTTCAAAGGCTGCTAGAAAAATATAAGAGCATTGTGAGTGATGGAACACCATCCACTCTACCACCCAAGAGAGCAATAAGTCATCAAATTGACTTCATACCTGGAGCCTCATTGCCTAACAAAGCAGCATACAAACTGACCCCTGAGCAGAACAAAGAGGTGGCAAGACAAGTGGAAGAGTTGCTGAATCAAGGTCTGATCCAAAAGAGTATTAGTCCATGTGCAGTCCCAGTTGTTTTGGCAACAAAAAAAGGAGGTAAATGGAGACTTTGTACTGATTCTAGAGCAATAAATAGAATCACAATTAGGTACAGATTTCCAATACCTAGGATTGAAGATTTATTGGATTGCCTTGGAGGTGCAAAATTTTACACTAAGCTAGATCTTAAGAGTGGGTATCACCAAATCAGAATTAAGGAAGGTGATGAATGGAAGACAGCTTTTAAGACAAATGATGGTTTGTATGAGTGGAAAGTGATGCCATTTGGCCTCTCGAATGCCCCTAGCACGTTCATGAGACTAATGAATGAGGTGCTTAAAGATTTCACAGGGATTTTTGTGGTAGTCTACTTGGATGACATACTGATTTTCAGTAAGACAGCAGAAGAACATTTGAAGCATGTAGAGATGGTACTCAAAAGGTTGCAAGAAGAACAGTTGGCAATCAACCTTGAGAAGTGTGAGTTCTTCAAACAAGAGCTTGTGTATCTAGGCTTTGTGGTATCTCAAGGAACGCTGAAGATGGATCCAAGTAAGGTAGAATCTATCCTAAACTGGCCTACACCAACCACAGCAACTGAGGTAAGGAGTTTTCATGGTTTGGCTCAATTTTATAGGAAGTTTATAAGAAATTTTAGTGGTATATGTGCACCAGTGTTAGATACAATCAAGGGTGGTCAGAAAACAAAGTTTAAGTGGACACTAGAGGCTGATAAAGGGTTTGAAAAGTTGAAAAAAGAAGTGGCAACACAACCTATCTTGTTATTGCCTAGTTTTGATAAATTGTTTACAGTTGAGTGTGATGCAAGTGGAGTAGCAGTAGGAGGAGTCCTTAGTCAAGAAGGTAGACCTGTAGCCTTCTTTAGTGAGAAACTTAATGAAGCTAAGAAAAAATACTCCACCTATGATCTAGAACTCTATGCTTTAGTGCAGTCCCTTAGGAAATGGAGGCATTACTTACTACCCAAAGAGTTTGTGGTCTTCACGGATAACCAGGCACTCAATTATATTAATACCCAGGAGAAGTTAAGCAATAGGCACTTGAAATGGATGGAGTACATTCAAGCTTTCACATTTACCATTAAGCATAAGAAGGGACAGCAAAACAAAGTGGCAGATGCATTAAGCAGGAGGATGTTGACAGTCCAAGAGATACAGCTGAAAAGCATAGGATTGGAAAGTTTTAAGGATCTCTATGGTGATGACGAAGACTTTTCCGAAGCCTACAAGGTATGTTCAGACTTTGCAAATAATTTTCACAGTCAATATGCTGAGTATACATTGCAAAATGGGTTGTTATTCAAGGGCAATCTGTTATGTGTCCCAAGAGGATCAATGAGAGAAAATCTGATCCAAGAGAAACACAATGGCAGTCTTAGTGGGCATTTTGGTATTAACAAAACTTTGGAGCTGGTACAAAGGTTTTACTATTGGCCTAAGTTAGCACGAGATGTCAGAAAGTATGTTGAACAATGTGTTGTTTGCATGAAAGCAAAAGGGGGAGCTAGCAATGCTGGGTTATATCAGCCTTTGCCTATTCCGAACAGACCATGGGAGTGTGTGAGTATGGATTTTGTGGTGGGTCTTCCCAAGACTAAATCTGGTTTTGACAGTGTTTTTGTAGTTGTGGACAGATTTAGCAAGATGAGTCACTTTATTCCTTGCAAGACCACACACGATGCAAGCTATATTGCCCATCTATTTTTTAGGGAAGTTGTGAGAATCCATGGATTGCCATTGAGCATTGTCTCCGATAGGGATGTAAAATTCATGAGTCATTTCTGGAAAACACTATGGAGTAGATTGGGAACTAATTTATCATTTGGATCAGCTTACCATCCTCAGACCGATGGTCAAACCGAGGTGGTTAACAGAGTGTTAGGTAACCTATTGAGGTGCTTGACAAAGGAATATGGACAGACCTGGGATATGGTGATTTCCCAAGCGGAATATGCATATAATGACAGTGTGAACAGAACTACAGGAAAAAGCCCATTTGAAGTTGTGTATGGAATGCATCCACGAGGAGTTTTTGAGCTCAGAGACCTTGGAACAATGGAGAATAGGAGTGGACATGCAGAAGACTTCACTCAAACCATGAAGGAGATTCATGAGCAGGTTAAGAGGACAATCACAGCAGCAACACAAAAGTTGAAGAACAAAGTTGATGAGACAAGAAGAGATGTGCAGTTCCAGGTGGGTGATTATGTGATGGTTCACCTCAACAAATCCAGATTGCAGAAGGGGATTTCCACCAAATTGCAAATGAAATGGGTAGGACCATGCAAGGTGATAGCCAAGTATGGCAAGAACGCTTACAAGGTGGAGTTACCATCCGATTTGGGCATATCTTCGGTGTTCAACATTGCTGATTTGATTAGATATAAAGGTACAGTCAATGATGAAGTTCAGAATAGTCAAGAAATCTTTCAGGATATCAGTAATATACCCCTTCCAAGTCAAGAGAAAGCTCAGGCAGAGAAGGTCTTGGAGTCCAGGGTGAAGAAAGCAACAAGGAATAAGGTATACATGGAGCACCTTATCAAGTGGAAGAGCAAACCTGACTCAGAGGCTACATGGGTACAAGAGGATCAATTCAAGAAGCTTGGCATTGACCTGAAACTGATACCACCTTCCAGTCCTTGATCTTCATGCTGAGAGGGGGAGAATGGTGCAGGAGCACCTACTTGAATACAAGCATAATTTTAATGTTTTGCTCTTAATCTTTTTGTTTTGTTTGTAATGGTCTCATAAACCATTGATAAGGTGTAAGGGGACCTCTTTGAAGCTTAGGTTTAATTTTGAATAAATTAGGAATCAGTTTGTAGGCATTTCCTAAGTTTTGGCTGAAATTCGAAAACACAGTGTGTTTTCAAACGCGTGATTTTTGGCCACTTTTGAGCTCGACTTTTTAACCTAACTGATTTTTTTCGGTTTGGGAGGAAGGAGCCCGACATTTTGAGCAGATGAGTTGTCTTTTGGTGATGGCAGTTGTGGAAAAAATAAAGAAGAACCTGTGATTTTGTGTGGAAAAAGCTATTTTCTGTGTTTTTTGCGTAACAGCAAACTAAAGAATGGATTAAATATTCTTTTATTGGCCTTAGAGCATGTAAAGAAACATTTTTCTGTTCTGTTTTGTTATTTTTAAATAGTTCTCTCATCATTTTTTTTATTCTTGTATAAAGTGTGTCTTTCTTAACTCTGTTTTGGACTGATAAAAGAAATCAGAAACATGGAGTTTTAGGTTGTTCCTGATCGTGCCAGGCAGTATGGACGTAGAGGAGACAATCCTAAACTCCAAATATGTATATAGTGTACATATGGTAGATATTAGAGGTTTTTCCTGCAAGTTGGTGGACTGTTTCTAGGCGAGTTTGGAAACCCGGCTAGAAATACAGTCAAGAGAGCAAAATCCCAACGTGGCAGGGGTGATATCTTTAAAATCTAATTTGTATTGTGGTTGCTAACAGTGCTAAGGAGGTGTAGAACCATAAACCAAAGGTTCTTTGATGTTTTGGTGGTCAATAAAGGCAGAACAAACCAAGAAAAAGCCTTGAGAAACCCTAGTTTCCACCAAGGTTGAGTTGTAACCTTGCCCAAGAACCAAGAACTCTGTTTTTTTTTTAAAACGATGGAAAAAGGGAAGTTTAGAGTTGCTGAAGCACTGGAAAAGATGACTTTGGAGGCCTTGGAAAGTGCCACACACCCCTGCAACAACGTTGGGCAGAATGGAAGGGTGACTAGTCTTTAAAGGAATAAGGGCTGGTTTGTGCACGTGAAGAAGGAGTACCAAATAGCACTTGGGAGCAGCAAAGTTGCAATGATAGCAGGGTTGATAAAGTGAACCAGGGGTGCCTCAAAGGTAAGAGGACCTATAGGTTGTAGGTGGAAGAAATAACACCTTAGGAGTTCTAAGATAAAGGACTCAAAGCAGTGAGATAATATTTTCTCAATCAACCCTTGTTCTATCACAAGATTTACATAGAAAAGAAAAAGAAATCTCCTCTTATGATGCTTTTGGCATAGAGTTTATGGTTACAAAAATGTGGTATTCATATGTGTGAATCCACAAGCATACAAACCCCCTGGCTGATGGCAAACTGTAGCCTGATACATAAG